>VDFB02379420.1:0-32510 GCA_007258455.2 Sequoia sempervirens
AAAACAACAACATACAACTCCAAAATACAAGTGCTCAATATATAAGAGCTTACAATGCATAAATTAAACATTTCTAAAACAACTTCCAAAGGATGAACGCGCAACATGGAAAGAGCCAAAAACTTTGTAGACACACAACGATTAGTTTCCAATTGTCACCACATGTTGATCTACGAAAATATGTAATTTCCAAAATAACTGCACCTCGAAAACTCACATTCCATGCAAACTCAACACAAAAATAGAAAAAACCATTTATGCACAACTCCACCTATAAAAAACAACTTTCCAACTTGACTCCTCATTCGAATAGAAAGTGCAAGTTTTAACTCGCAGAGAAAGAGAGAAAATCAACAACTTTTAATATTTAGAAAAAACAAATCTTTGGAAAAATCAAAGGTTGAGACACCTTCTTTTTCCAACAATTTTGAATTTTTTTTTCCTTCCATCTATAAGAAGAGATTATGAAGGCTAACTTCACCAACAAAATCAAGCAAATTATTTCCATGATGGTTTGAATCTTCAACCTTTTTATTCAAGTTCATTATGTGTTGTCAATGTTTAGTACTCATCTTTACATTGTATTCATCACTTACAACAATGGGATTTGATAGTCTTGATCACAAAATCAAAATGTTCAAACATAGATTATTAATTCAGATGATTTTGTTTTAGATAGTTTTTAGCTTCTTTTTTTTTCTTAAAAGTGTCAACCCATAGACCAACATTTCATTTTAAAATAATTAATTTTTTTGAATAATTATAATTATTATTATAATGGCAACTATAATTTTTTATTTGGGTCAAAAATAAAACATATCAACAGGTATTGATTTTATTATGTTTTTATTTATTAAAGTATATAATTATATAATATTTTATTTATAAAAAAAATTATTGATTGAAGAATTATATTTTTAAGTCTTTTAACTAGATTTTTCTAAAGATAGGTATGCTATGAACTTTTATTATCTAACGATGAAATGTTACACATACATTCGTACTTTGTCTTAGAATAGATATTGAAGTCAAATTTTGTACATTTTTATCTCTCTTAGTATTATGTGAGAATAATTTTATGTGATTTTAAATCATTATAAATATTTTAAATTTAAATATTTAATAAATATTAAGAATTATTAGTTTGAAAATAAAATTTCACTCTATTGCAAATTTACACCAATAAAATTTTGCATTGACAAAGTTTGGAAAATCAAATATTTTCAGAAGTTAGAGAAAGGAAACTAGAAAATAAAGCCCTAGTATGGCCTTGCCTTTTCGCCAAGCTCATTGCAAAAGAACAAATTGAGTCTTCTTTTACATTTTTTTAAAAATGGAAAAATATTGCACTTCTCCCATACACATCCACTTTGTCACATTCATTGCAAAAAAATATCTCTTTTACAAATTTTTAACTATGACTAAGAATTTAAACCTCCCCCTATAAACACTTTTACTTTGCCACATTCATTGTAAAAAAAAAATTACCTTCCTCTTTTACAAATTTTTACCTATGGCAAAACAAATTTCCTCACCCTTTTTTACAAACTTTTGAAGTTGATCAAAACCACTATGCTAATGTGGTTAATTTAACTAAAGCATAAAATTAAATAACCATAAATAATGAACATAAATGCTAGTGGTTAGTACAAAAATTTCCCTTCTTTACCAAGGGGAAAAAGTGGGTATTTGACCATAGTCAACAGGGAAATTACGCCAACTGAGTTTGGAGTGGAGAGGTGGACCGATCGAAGAAGAGTGCTGACAATTGACTGAGTCAAAAGTCGAGGTGTATGACTGTGCGCCTGAGAGACTATGCGCGGCGGATTGTTGGCGGGTTTGTACGCCCTCAAACCGCTCGACGGCTGTGAAGACACCGCTTGTGAGATCCACACGATTGCTATGGATGTTAGTGCGTGGGCACATTTGACTCTCATGACATAGTGCATTGCTCTGCCCCAAATCACCTCGTGTTGTTTCTTTTCTCGCTTTCCAGATGCAAGTGTGGCTGAGTGTAGAGGATAAGAGACTAGCTTTGCAGATTTCTCCAAGCCCTACAGAGGGCATGGCTTGTAGATGTAAACCGTAGCTCTTCAGCAAATTCAAACGGAACCTCCAGACTTGTCACGCGCCTCCCACAAGGAATAGACTTTCGCCTGTCTCCATGCCGAGTTCCTCCACGCCAGAGTTTGATGCCTCACGCCACCAACCTGGGGTGGGGTTGAGATCTTCTTGCTGTGGGTAGGAGAATCCAAACAATGCCTTACAGACGTCTAACCATCTTCCTACGATTGCACATAGCAATGGAACTCACAAAATACAATTTTGTTCAACTATGGCTTGCACTATCTCCACGTAAAGCTTTGATATCATATTAGAATTAGGAAGATCTAGGAGATGAAAAAGAAGCACATGAACAATACATAAATTTTATTTAGTTGACCAAATTGTAATGAGTAAAAAGCTTTCCTTTATAGGCAATGAGATAAAGGTGGTCATGTGAAACACAATGACTGACAAACCCTTCATAGATTGAATACTTGTTAACTCACATGACATTTGTTGTAGTGAGTGGCAAGTGATCATGCAAGAGGTGTAGAGGTGTCTCGCAAAGTGAGAAAACTTGTCTCAACCACATGAAGTGAGACAAACCTCTTGATGTCCTCTAAGTGTGCTTAAGTATAGTGTGAATAGGAATCTACTAAGTAGGCTAATAGCTAACTAGTTTGACAATGTCTTTCTTCACACTAACACACTTTAAAACTCTTCTTTTTTATATTCAATGAAAAATAGTCTTTCAATGTTTGTTATTTTTCTTCATTGAAAGAACATTTTGGCCTCATTATTGCCTTCTAGTTGGCTACATCCTTGTGGGGTTCAAAGTCTTTCAATAATAAAAATGACAACAAAGCCCAATGTAGTAGAGATCATAGCATAAAGAGCCTAATGCAGTAATAAGAACTACACATCTTTGTAATGAAAATGTTTCTTTCTTATTAAAGATGCTGATTACATCTCCCAAATGTGGTTTCTCCTTTCCTTTCACACACCAAGCAAAGTAAAACTACCTAAACAGAAAAAACACACCAATCACTAACAACGCAAGCACTGCACCTTCATTTCATTGTTGAAACAGTCTCCAACTGTTCCTAATGCTCATATGTATAGCTTCAATATAAATTTCATATTGTTCTAATATAATATAAAAGCAAATTAAACTAGTAGTATTCATTTGTTGAAAAACTTCAAATTATATTATATATATAAGCTCAAATTTAAAATAAACATTATTACACAACACCGTATTCACCAAAATCCCAACAACTATACTTAATAAAAAAACAAATAAATCAATAAATTCAATGAACATCACTGCTTTCAATTATTCCTCTTGATCATCTTCTGATTTTGTGGGCTGCTTCCATTTGCCATCTAGACCTTTAATGAGTCCCTTGTTCTGTTGCTGCCACCATGTTGGGGGAATTTTATTTTCCTCGAGCAATAAATCACAGCCCTTATTTACGAGAGCGGGATCTCTTCCCCTTCTTCCGCCACAGCCGTCCACTAAATACAAGTAAAGCTCTAAATTATGAAAGTAGGCAACTGGGTGAATGGGCTTAATGAATGGAGAATTGTTGTCTAAAGGAAGTTCGAGGCCAACATGAAAGTATGTCCACGGAAGCCATTGCAGCAATTTGCTGAGGAATCCCATGTTCTCGTTCATAAAAACTCCGGGCACTTTGGGAACCAGGTCACGCTTGTTCACAAACCTCAGAACTTTGACTCCAATCTCCTCCACGCGTTTAGCAAACGCAAGATTTCCTACTCGGGGAGAGGCAAAAGCAAACGCCGTCACAGGAATATGCTGAAAATGCTTAGTGCAAAGCATTTGTTTGATATCGTAAGCGCTCAATGTTGCAAGAGCAGCTCCTAAGCTGTGTCCCGTAAATGTTATGCTTAAATTGTCCATCTCTTTTTCATAAACTTGAAGCAATCGTTCTATCTCTGAGAATACCAAATCCCTCGTGCTGATGTTCATAGTGGCTCCTGCAGAAACTTCACGTTGACGGACATTTGAAGTATAACAGCTCAGGAATCCTCTCTCAATTCGAACTCCATCGAAATGATGGTCTTTGCCTGTCCTTTCACACATATAGGATAGTCTTGCAGGTACAAGCAAATCTCTGAGATCTTGTATCCATTCTTCAGTAGTCTGAGTTCCTCTCCATGCAATCACTATATCTCGTCGTCCGAGCCTTCTTATCTCATTTGGATCCGTGCAAACTGCAATAAAACCTAACCAAACACCTTTGTATTTTCGTTTCTCCCTGAAAAGCTGATTTAACAGATTAGTATTGCCATAAATATATTTTGTAGCTTGGTAGCCACCTTCAGACATGCCCATCTTATTGAACAATTCTTTTTTACTGTGATAACAGGTGCCATAGTTTATGGAATATGTTTTGCCATCAAATGCGTCGTAACAAAGTTGTGCCAAATTTCCATATCTGAGAACTTGACCATTGAGAATGGGATTCATGGGATCAAGCAAACCATTCCAATTATTGGAACCTTGTATAGCTCTCAATACATCACAAACCTGAGGCTGTCCTCCTTTTCCTGCATCCCAAGAAATGAGGGTTGAGTGAGTTTGGGAAGTGGCTGATCCAGTATCTGTTGAACGCTCAGTATCTTCTAGCAGGGGCTGTGGAAATACAGACATCTTCTCTAAAATGGACTTTTAGTATGGATTAACTGATAAGAGGAATGACAAGATATCTTTGTGTTGCAGTAGGTACCACAAATAAGTATGTCTTATTTATAGGATGATCGACCAGATAAAGCCTTTAAGAGCACAAGGTTTAAGACTGGCACCTTCTAAATAGAAAATCACTCACTCCTACATCAGACTAAGCAGAATTTTAATCTTCCAACCTAACAATCTTCCAACCTAACATTCTTGTTACTCCTTGGATTTGCACACTGTTGACCAGAATTAGGCATATAAAACTTTGAATCTGAATCTTCGAAGCAGCTTAATCATCAACATTGTCTTTTTCTTCTTGAATCCATCTTCCTTTTGAAAACCTAATGTTCAGACTGAAGAAATGTTATTTAACTCAGAATCTATAATGAGGAGATACCAAGCTCCTCCAAGCAGGTGGTAATATATTTCTTCAGCAGCCTTCATAGTATATATCTCGTGAATTCATAATAAGCCATTGTTACATTGTCGGGCTTGTAGTTCCAAAGTTAACCATTAGCTGATAATGAGTAAAACCATATCCGTGACCGCTATTTCTTTACATTAATTAAATCATCTAATACAGGTATAGAATTTTTAAAAGAAAAATAAAAATGAAAAATAAATTTAAAATGTATTTTACTGTTGTGTATGTAATGCAATTAATATTTAAAATATTAAGACCACTTAAATAGTTTAATTAATTAAGATAAGTGTCACATGGCTAGTACTTGTTTTCATAGTATTGTAATTATTGTTTTTTAGATTTGATAAAAATTAAATGGAAATTTTATTAATGTGAATAAAAATAAATGTAAGTTTTGTTAATTATAGTGTTTTAGTATTGTTAATTAGTTATTTTAATGACCTAACCCTAACCCTAATCCTATTTCTAACCTTAATTATGACTATAAACCTAATTTTATCACTAACTTTTAAATAAATAACATATTTAATAAATGTTATATTATGAATTATTATATAGTAAATAAATTTAATAAATAAAGTAAATATAATATATACTAAATATCATTAAAAGTTAGATATTACATGATGGCAATATTTCTTCTCTTATTATTAATATAAAATTATTATATATTAAAATGATTATTTATTACAATTGGTTTATTTTTAATTTAATATATATATCAAAAAATAAAATATTTTATATTAAATTATCAAATTTGATTCATAGTAAACACAAGTGCAATTATATATCTTCATTGAAATCAATAATTGTTAAATATTAATGAATTGATGATTATAGATGTACAATTTTTTCAAAGTCCATGAATGATAGAGTAAACACTTCTAGATTAAACTATGTATGCTATTTTGAATATTTTGAATTGAAATTTCAACCACACTAAATGATTCATTGTATAGAGGATAATCAAAAATATGATTGTAGAAATGAAGTAAAAGTGAAAATAGGTGAAAAAAAGATGAAGACTCAATAGAAGAATGAATAATATAGTAATATGATATAACACAAATAATTGCATCAAAAAAGGTTAAAGCTAAATGTCTCAAACAATGAATAAATATTTAATGTGGTTTGGTAATTTGGGAAAATATTTGATATTTGAAAATTTTAGTACTTAAAATAAATAAAGAAAATAAAGAAAAATAGTATGTAACCCAAATTAGTAAGTGAATTAACTTCTTAATTGAATAGAGAAATTAAGTGGAAATTTATTTTCATGAACTACATTTCAAATGGTAGTGACATAGCTTCACAATAATGGATGAGACCAAACTACCAACCACCAAGGTTGGTGAAGAAATAAATGAAAATAGAGAAAAATAGCAAGCAACCTAGATTAGTGAGTCAATTAACTTCTCCATCAAGAGGAATTAAATGATGATCTTATTTTCATGATTTTTATTTTCTTTAACTATATTTCAAATTGTAGTGATATAGCTTCACAATAATAAATGAGGTGCATACTACCAACCACGAAAGTTGTTGAAGAAATAAATGAAAATATAAAAAATAGAGTGAACCAAATTAACAAGTCAATTCACTTATCAATCGAGTAGAGGAAATAAGGGTTGATTTCATCTTCATATTTTTTCTTTTCTTTGACAACATTTAAAATGGTAGTATCATAGCTTCACACTAATAAATGAGATCTAGACTACCAACAACCATAGTTGGCAAATAAATAAAGTAAAATAGAGAAAAATAGCATGTAATCTATATTAGGAAGTTAATTAATCTCTCAATCAAGTGGAGGAATTAAGAGGAAATTTCATTTTTACGATTTTTCTATTCTTTGACTGTATTTCAAATGGTAGTGGCATAGCTTCACAATACCAACCACCAAATTTGTTAAGAAATAAATGAAAGTAGAGAGAAAAAATGTGTAACCAAGATTAGCAAGTTAGTAGAAGAATTAAGTGTTTATTTCATCTTTCAGATTTTCTTTTCATTTAGTATATTTTAAATGATAGTGACATGGCTTCACAATAATAAATATATCTACATTTCCAATCACCAAAGTTCATGAAAAAATAAAGAAAAATAACATGTTATCTATATGAGCAAGTTAATTAACTTCTCAATCAAATGGAGGAATTAAGTGGTTATTTTATTTTCATGATTTTTATTTTCTTTGACTATATTTCAAATGGTAGTGGCATAGCTTCACAATAAAAATGTGATCCAAACTACCAACCACCAAAGTTGTTGAGGAAATAAATGAAAATAGAGAGAAATAGTCTGTAACCAAGATTAGAAAATCAATTAAATTCTTAGTCGAGTAGAGGAATTCAGTGTTTAATTCATCTTTGTAATTTTGTTTTCTTTGACTACAATTTAAATGGTAGTGACATCGCTTCAGAATAATAAATGATATCTAGATTTGCAACCATCAAAGTTGGTGAAGAAATAAATAAAAATAGAGAAAATTAGCATGTAACCTAGATTAGAAAATCGATTAAATTCTCAATCAAATGGAGAAATTAAGTGGTGATTTCATTTTCATGGTTTTTTTTTGTTTTTAACTACATTTGAAGCTGTTGTGACATAGCTTGACAATAATAAATTAGATCTAGTTATCAGCCACAATTTTACTTGAAAAAGAAAATGAAAATAGAGAAAAATAGTGTGTAACGAAAATTAGAAATTCCATTAGCTTATCAAGTGATTACAAGAATTAAGTGTTGACATCATCTTCATGATTTTTTATTTTCTTTGTTTACATTTCAAATGGTAGTGACATAGCTTCACAATAATATATAAGATCTAGTCTACCAAACACCAAAGCTAGTGAAGAAATAAGTAAAGATACAAATAGCTTATAACCTATTCCAATGGGTGGTACATGAATATGACGAAAATCATAAAATATGAGAATAAAATGATAAATGAATTAAATACTATTTTACCTAAATCTTTTACCTTTGTCATGTCAAGATTGAGTTAAAGTATATGCACCCATTTCTTTTTGATTTTCCTCTTTAATTTTTATGATGTAGATTGATCTCTCAGCAACATAACCTTGACATAAAGATAATTTTGATGTCGATTTTATTGGGACTCAATCATGTCAGGCCCTTATTTAGGTTAAGTCTCCTCTCTTTTATGTGCCCACTTTATGGCCCCTCATAGATAACCAATCTGAGATAATTTATCAAGATTAACATGTTGATTTTGTAATGTTGGTTGTGTTTTCCTCTGTCATTTCCTTGTAGTTTCCTTAGTCTAATTCCTCAAATCTCAAACTGTGAAAATTCTATTGCAGTTATTGATTATTAATCTCTTATCTAAAATGATTATTTGACTGCTGAAAATTAATTCACAGCAAATATTGAAAAATAACACAACAGCAACTTCACTAATAAAATCACATGAATAGAGAAGAAAACATGTAAAACAATTAACACAATATTAAACTGCTTGCCTCTTACTGGCGGAGCTTTGGCAATATTTCTCCTGCTAAATTCCATTGTTGTTGTCCCCAACGCTATCACTATGCCCTTTGCTCTTTCTATCACTGCAAGACTATTTTATCTCACTAAAAATCTACTTTCCATCACTCAAGACTTTCTCAAGTGTGTCTACTTGCTATCACTGCAAGTCTACTTGAGCGTGTATTCACCAAATGCCCATTGATCCACTTTTATACTTTTCTCATTGGAAAACCAATGTCCATGATTTAATCTCAATCAATGGCTAAGATTAATTAGAATCTAAATACCCTAACTAACTCGATTCTAGAAGTCTCTAGAGGAATCAATTATTTAATTACATAATTATCTAGACAACTCACTGCTTTTTAGAAGTCTCTAGAAAATAATTAAATAATTAAATAAACACTTCTTGGGAATGGAGACACCTGTCCAAACTATCTAAAATTAACACAAACATCCTAAAACTGGCTATGTTTAGAGATTGTTTTAGCCTTGTATCCATGTTTGAAGTTTGGCAAAATTTGGACTTAAAACTTGCAAGTTATGGCGAATAAAAAATTTCCCTAGTTCTAAACAACCTCCATCGATAACAATGGTAGTTCTGGGAACTATCAATGGGTTCTCGGTTCCCTGCCAGCCACTGAACACTAATTTCTTTCATGCCTTTAGCCAATTTATTACTGATGGCATCAAGGGAAATTTCCAGTAAATTGTTTAAGTGAAATTTGTCAGAGCTTGGTGTTGGTTCCTGAACCCTGGTCAATCCCCAATGTGGTTCCCAGAACATCATCTAGTACCAACATTGATCTTGATGGATCTGAGGGTCGATTCGTAACAACTTAGATAGAAATTTGTGTCATGAAGTTTCTTGATTGTTCGCACCTATTATAGGGCTCTATTGGCAGCTAGTAGGTGATTGGCTTGAAGGCCGATGCCTGATTGGTTTGTTCCTCTTGGCAGAGCTTTTTATTGGTTCTTACTCATTTTTGCGGCCCAATGATTATGAGTTTTTGATGTAGGCCAATGGCCCAACCCTTGACGAAACTATGTTATTTTTGTGAGGTTTTACATTTTTTTAATGCTGATAAGTATGTTTTAGCCCGTTTACGTGCCAAGTAAGTTATATCTGTTTTTTGGGTGTTTTACGACCCAATAGCTTTTCGTTCACGGAATCCCTCCACCAGCCTACACTAATGGTGATGACTATCCTAACTACCATATTTTATTATGGTAGGCCCATTTGATTGTGAATGTGTTCCTTCCATATGAGATGTCCATTTTAGGTGCGATCTGTCTTGGGACATAGATCTGAGCCATGCTACACTGTGTTGCAGTTTAGGTTTGTGTGCCTTGGTGCATATGTTGTGAAATGAATTCATTCTAAAGGAGAGATTGGTTATTTTGGTGGCTGCTAGAGGTGATACAAGTGCAGAGTTTTGTGTAGGGTTCAACTCATGCCATAAATAGTTACAGGATGGCTATAGATTATTAGAGCATGTAAAAGAATAAAATGTATGTATGGATATTGTGTAGATTGTTTGTCTTTTTTAAAGAGGGTTTTTTAAAGAGGGTTTTGATGATTGTAAAAATTCTTCCTTCTTGTATTTGTTGGTATGATTGTTACATGAAATTGGTGAATATAACAACATTTCAAATATCACAAGCTTTATAATGATCTTTTGCATGTTTCAAATGGATGTATATAGTTCAATGCAGATTGCTAAGTATTCTTTATGTGTAATATTTTTTGTTTGATAACATATATTCCTGTATCATATCTTTTATTCTTCATCCATTGTTTTATTTCTTATTGTCTACAAATCTATAGTCCATTGGATAGGCATCAATCTCTAATTCATCTAGACAATCTAAAATCATTCAAAAAAAAAGCATTAGTCAAAAGTTTAGTTTTGTAATGGGTATTGGCCCTTCTAGTCTTAATCTAATCAAAACAATTTAGTTTAGTTGTTCCTTCGTATGCACACATTAATATCGATATAACAAAGGAATAATTCTTAAGAAAACATTTCATAGATGTTTCTACTTGGGTTATTATTGCACGGTCATATCAGCTATATATAAGTCATATGCAACCAATCTGTCTTAACCTATTGACAATATTTTTGGTTAAGAATATATTTGGGTTTAGTTGTAGTTGTTTTGGTTGTCTATTTTGTTTGATTGATATTTTTTTTGAGGCATATCCATAGAAATGCTCTCCTAAGTCTAAGCTAATCTCCAAGTGTAGGAGAGATAACCCACTCTCATAGAGTTGGATTTAAACCCTCCATTTTTTGTTGATGAATAATTTTCACCCACATGATGACAACCCTAGTCTTGTATGAGTGAGATTTGGTTCTAAGAAAAGGAGCTACATTTTCAGCACCAATAGATTCAACAACATAAGTTTAGCACAAATTGGATTATGAAAATTTAGGGACAAGCCTCCAATTTATAGATTCTTTTATGGATGGAATGAAGGGTTGAGAAGCATTCTAATATGGAGGGTAAAAATTGAATGTGAGGGTTGATGCATTATTTAGAGAATGTTAACATAGATCATATATTACATTATTAGTTAGCAAGGGTTGAAATATACTTTAGTTATTGAAGTTATTAAAACTACATAAACTACATCCTCATTCTCCTTTATATATGTATTGCTGTGTTCCTTGGAATGTCAATCAAGTTTTATGCATTTTACCAACATATGGTATCAGAGGGGGCAATGAAAATGGTGATGGCGTAAAGAATAGAAGATGACTTTGAACGGGTTCAAGGCGTGGCAGTGCAAGAACTTTGAATAAGATGTTTTCATTTTCTAAGGATGCAATAGAACCATCATCCATTTCTTCCTATGCATGAAAATTTGGGGTAGATCTAGGCCAGCATAGAAATAACACCATCACGTGGCCTATGCAAAAGGGATTTGAAAGTTGTATCCTGTGCAGCAATGATTTGAAAGACGTAACTATGAAGGGACTATAATATTGTGGCTTCTTTTTTGTGCATTACGTTAGTGCTAAGAGGAATCAAAGGCGGCTCTGAGTGTTTTATTAGCACCATTGAATAGAAGAGATTATCATGGCCAATCCGAGTAATATTTTCTTCAACAATCATCATGCAGCTCCTATTTGAGGTATACCAAACTCTCAAGGTTTCTTTTTGCAACAAGAAATCTTGTTTTCCTTTTGTAAAGTTTTTTTTTAAGTTATGAATACTTTCTATGGTCTCTCTAGGCATAGCAATGTAAGAGTCCCACTTAATGTGACTTGCGTGGGGATTTTGTTAACTGCCAACGATAATTTATTGATTCACTACTATCTACATTTTGGACGGCTACTTTTTCATTTCATGGTATTGCACAAGTTATAAATATTATTTAATGAAGATGTTGAAAGCTTTTGCTTGCATAGAAGAATAAACCAAATAAAGGGTAGTTATTCATTTCAAAATTTTACTTCAAGGTGCATAATGCAATTTGTAATGGTTTTGTTTGGAGTTGACGTCTAGTAAAATTTTCATATCATGAATGAAGAATGACCATTTTTTATTGAGAGATTATTTACATTCAAGTTAAGAAACATATGGAATTGTGGATCTACAAATTTCATTTTAGTGTGATACAAATTTCTTGGAGGGATTGCTATTAGAGAAGCCAAGGAAGATATGGATGTGAGGTGAGCAGATTTAATGTGTTTTTGGAGTCATTTGCATGCATTACTTATTAGTTGTATCATGCAGGTAAGTTTCTTTGCAAAAGAAGATGCAACTCATTAGTTTTATGAGCATTGTAAGATGTCAAGCAACTGATATATATTCTTTGAGTTATGCCAATCAAGTAATCTATATTCTTTCTACTAATGCTTGGGAAAGTTTATTTCAAAACATTGAAACAATTGCCCAATCACTTGTAGATGAGTTTATCAATGTTTCCAATGGATCTTCAAATAATTATGCTTGGACTTTCAGGGCCATCTTTGCTATTACAGGTGAGGCCTCCAAAGAATCATTTAAGATATTAAATGGGTAAAGTGTAACAAGGTTATACTAGAGGCTAGTGGCACCAAAGCATGGATGAATTTACATCATCTCAAGTCGGCTTTTCACTTTGAGATGATATTGTGCATGAGAAGTGTTTTTGGCTTTAATTTCTTTCGTTTCCTTGTTGTTGTTGACAAATTTGAAGAATATATATATTGTGAAGTTCAATTTTTGGACACAAGTAAGGGTTTTGGTGAACAACTTAGTATGGATTTTTTCCCAAAGAGTTCATGAAACTATGACCAAGGATTATACTTTTACGAGGGTCGAGGAAAAAAATTGGAGTATTGTTGTCCAATAATTATTATCTATGATTTAGGAGTTCATGGGAGGAAAAACTCAAGAATACTGCTTGGAGCTACACCTTTTTGAGGGTTATGAGGAAACTTGGAGGAGTTCCACTTGATTTACGATTTGTTTCTTCAAAAGGAAAATCATCTCAATAATGTATACATATTTTTTTGTAATCAACAAGTTTTGTTATGTAAGTCTTAAGTGGGATGCTCTGGCAAGGTGATTTTGTGGTCTCATGAACAATGTAATAAGGGGGAATGTTACTGAATGTTAACATAGATCATATATTACATTGTTGGTTAGCAAGGGTTGATGGATAATTTAGTTATTATGGTTATGAAAACTACATAAACCGCATCATTATTATCCTTTATTCCTCATTCTCTGTTATATATGTAATGTTGTTTTCCTTGAAGATCAATCAAGTTTTACACATTTTACCAATCATGTCTGAAGGTAGAGGCCTGGGAAAATGACATGTTTCATAAGAAAAGGGGGATAGGTGTGCTCACACATGTGTGAGAACATCTAGGGAAGAACAAGGAGTTGACAAGGGGTGAATAAATACAAAATGTAAGAGGGGGAAAATCTAGGAGTGTGACATGTTGGAGAAAAAGGAATGTGTAGGGTGTCTATACATGGAAAAATGGAATAGTGGCATGTGTATGCTGAGACATGTGTGAGAATTAAAGAGGGTTTGAGGACTCTTTTCATATGACTACAAGTTTATGGATTTTAGAAGAATTTTAAATTTGAGAAAATATTAGTGAGATTAGTATGTGTTTAATTAATTAATTAGCCATATTTAGATGGAAAATCTTCTCAAGAATGTATACATATTTTTTTGTAATCAACAAGTTTTGTTATGTAAGTCTTAAGTGGGATGCTCTGGCAAGGTGATTTTGTGGTCTCACGAACAATGTAATAAGGGGGAATGTTACTAAATGTTAACATAGATCATATATTACATTGTTGGTTAGCAAGGGTTGATGGATAATTTAGTTATTATGGTTATGAAAACTACATAAACCGCATCCTCATTATCCTTTATTCCTCATTCTCCATTATATATGTAATGTTGTGTTCCTTGAAGATCAATCAAGTTTTACACATTTTACCAATCACGTCTGAAGGTAGAGGCTTGGGAAAATGACATGTTTCATAAGAAAATGGGGATAGGTGTGCTCACACATGTGTGAGAACATCTAGGGAAGATCAAGGAGTTGACAAGGGGTGAATAAATACCAAATGTAAGAGGGGGAAAATCTAGGAGTGCGACATGTTGGAGAAAAAGGAATGTGTAGGGTGTCTATACATGGAAAAATGGAATAGTGGCATGTGTATGCTCAGACATGTGTGAGAATTAAATAGGGTTTGAGGACTCTTTTCATATGACTACAAGTTTATGGATTTTAGAAGAATTTTAAATTTGAGAAAATATTAGTGAGATTAGTATGTGTTTAATTAATTAATTAGCCATATTTAGATGAATTTAGAAGTGGTAGCTAATGTTAGATTTGTTAAATTAATCAACCTTTAGAAAAAAGGGGAGACCATAATAAATTAAATAAAATTTAATTAATTATGGGAGTAATTGATAATTAATTAAATAATCAATTATTTAATTAACTATAGAGTTTAGGGGATGGTGACTAATGGTTAAAAAATTATTAAATATTAATTTAATTAATTATGTTGTATTGTCGAATTTAGAGTGCCTACATTTTTCCTCGCTTTGATACAATGTCACAACTAGAAAAAGTCGCATCAAGTGAATGAAGAAAAATAATATGCCCCATTTGGTTGACAAAGGAGGGAGGGTGGAATGATACGTTCTTGAGAGGTGGCCTATAAATATGGATTTTGGGTTGAACTTTGAAAAAAATAGAATTAAAATTAGGATGTGTTTTGAAGAGAGTGTTAAGAAATTTTTGGTCTTTTAATACTTATAAAAGGAAGAAATTCATTTAACATAAAATAAATAATATACCATAATATTGGTGTACATAGAGAAAATTCTTTTAGGAGAAAAACCCCACACTTTAAAGTAGTTCAATGTATTATTTTGTAAATAATGTATTTGCAATACACTTGTAGAGAAAGATTTCATATCAATATCACAAACTAGAGATTTGGAGGAATTCTGATAAGTTAATAATATCTACAAAAATTCATACATAATGTGCATCTCAAGCATCTACATAGGATAAACAATATATGAGACTATCAAATTTTAATATAAAAACTATACGTTAAAACCATCTAAAAAGTGAAATACAAATCTCAAGTCTTAAGATAAGTTCAAAAGCTAAAGATAACATATTATCCCATTCATCCCATATATCATAATCCTCATTACAATTGACTCACCAAATTAGCTATTATATTTAGGTTACATTATCTCCAACCAAATATTCCTAATGATGGATAATAACATGCATCATATTTTTTTCAAAAAGAGTGACCCTCCTTTACAACACAAGGAGACAAAGGGCAAAACTCTTGCAACAATCCCCCCTTAGCGCAAGTGAGGGATTTGAACATGTGACCTCAACTTTGATACCAACTATTTCACAAGCGGTTTCCATCGCACCAAATGATCAACATGTTAATCCCTGATACAACCACTAGATTTATACAAGATCCAAGATCCATAGGAGGTGGTTAAGCCATGTCACAAACCCAAGTGTCGTGTTGCACAACACAAGGAGACCAAGTGCAAAACTCTTGCAACAGAGGTCAATAAGGCCCTTTATTTTCAATTATAGATCTCAAAGTGAGCTATGCAATAGGTAACTCTTTTGGCAATGCTAAATAAATTGGAATATTTATTTTAGACTAAAACCAACTCTTTTTCCTAGAAATAGAATTGTCCTATTTTATAACTCAAAAATCACTCCTTTTGTAATATTATCAATAGGAGAAAGGTTGGAACATCTTTCCTAACATTTTTAAATTGAGTAAGAGAACATATTTAAATATAAAAACATAGCATTGTAAAAAAGTATAATTTCATAAAAAAATTGTCATCACCAATAAATAATACAATATTGTAGTCAATGCACCAACTATTTATATTTATAAGCATTATTAAATATATTCAAATGTGTATCAAGAGTTTTGGATAGATGTTTCTTGATCAATGTGCCCCATTGTTTTCTATCAATACCATTAAACAAATAGTGCATTATAGTCAATGCACCAATTGTTTATATTTACAAGCATTGTTTTCTACTACCCTAGGTAAAGAATTAGTGCATTTTAGTCAATGCAACAACCATTTATATTTACAAGTGTTCTTTTATGCCAATTAAAAAAAAAAAGTATTATAGGCAATGCATGAGCTATTTATATTTATAGCAGTCTTTTTCTATAATTGTCAATAAACAATTAGTGTATTATAGTCAATGCACCAACTATTTATATTTATAACCATTATTTTCAATCACCACCAATAAATAAACAATAATTTGTAGTCAATGCATGAACCAATAAACAACCAATACATTGCAGTCAATACACCAATTGTTTATATTTATGAATATTATTTTCTATAAATATTAATAAACAACCACAACATTGTAGTCAATATACCCAATAAATAAATAAATAATACTAATATTAATAAATATTTTAAGCTATGTCAACTATTTTTTTAATATGATTTATGATTTTTCCAATCTATAATCATTCATTTAGCACTCAACAATTCATAATAGTGAGAACTATTTATAAAAGAACTAACACATTATAGTCAATGCACCAACTATTTGAATTTCTAAATATTTTTTGTGTCACTAACAATAAACTACTAGTGCATTGTAGTTGATAGCTAATTATTTATATTTATAAATATTTTTTGATTTACTACTAATAAACATCTAGTGCATTATAGTCAATACATCAATTATTCATATTTATGAATACCCTTTTCTATCACTATCCATAAACAACCATTACATTTTAATCAATATAATTATAAAAAAATAATATATAAATAAATATTTTAATCCATGTCATCTAATTTTTTTTATATATATAATATATAGGTTTTCCAACCTCTCAGCGATCTAACAGTTTATAATAGTGATAACTATTTATATAAAATTTCTTACTAGTCAAGGTAAAGAAATCTTGACGGTCTGCTATCAATTGATAATCTAACCTATAAAGGTGTTTCTTTAAGCAATGCACCCAACTGTTTATATGTATAAGCTTTCCTTTCTGTCAGTACCCATAAACAGACAGTGCATTGACTATAGATTATTAATCTGTTTACGGTAGACTGATAGAATTAATTTGTAACCATTCGTAACCACCTAAGTCTTATCTAAGTAAAATTCATTTTCATGGTTATTTGATGCTGCTAATGTTCCAGTAAACTCGGGGGGAGGTTATCCTATAAATATGTCTCTTATAAAAGTCAGATTCTTTATCCTCTGCATCTTCATTCAAGCAATGGCTATTGCCCGGATTAACTTTGCCTTTATCAGTGCAGCTTTTATTATCCTTTTCACAAACCCATGTGTTGGTCTATGCAATTGTCCTACCCAGGAATCACAAGCTCTTATTTCGTTCAAAGCAGCGTTGAACATCTCAGATGGGATTCTCAGTTCATGGGTTAATGGAAGTGATTGTTGCTCCGCATGGGAAGGTATATCCTGCAATAATTTCACTAACCATGTAGAGCGAGTGAATTTGAGTGCTTACACCAACCACGCAGAGCAGGGCGTGTAGAGTGGAGTCATATCTGGTAGCCTGTGTAAACTTCCTTTCCTCAAATACCTCATTGTAAAGAACATTGGTCTAACTAGTACTATTCCTTCCTATTTAGGAAATCTCTCTCATCTTCATTATGTGCATGTAAGAAACAATAGCTTAGTGGAATAGTTCCTCCTATCATTTGTCAGCTAACCAACTCAGTGGAATATTGCCATCATGTCTACAAAATCTCTCCTTGCTTAAGAAATTGATTATTTCTTTCAACCACTTCAACGAGAGGCTTCAGCTGCTGGTCTTTCCTCCCTTGAGCAGCTGTATGCTCGTCATTTTTCATTCCATGAGCACATCACTTCTTCGGATTTGGCATTTCCATCGTCTGTAAAGATTCTCTAGCTCTCTCACATTACCATTTCTGATACTTTGTTTCATAACCTTGCAGAATTAAAAATGATGTTTCTGTCTGATTGTGTACCGAACATTAGTACTACCTGGGTTCCCCAGTTCCAGTTAGCACACTTATATGTAAGCTCATGTAAGGTTGGTGGTCAAATTCCCGAGTGGCTATTGACTCAATACTCATTAGATAGACTGAGATTGGCTGACGACAATATTTTTGGAGAAATCCCCTATTAGATATGGGAGAACAATGCTGGGTTGTATATGTTAAACCTTTCAGGAAATCATTTGCATGGAAGCCTTTTTATCCCAAATAGGTCAGTTCATTGGATAACAGCCTTGGATGTGTCCCGAAATGCATTGACTGGACAGTTTTCATCTGTGTGGCCTCCATATCTACAGCTCCTCATGGTTAATGACAATGCTCTAATTGGCGATATTCCACCAACCTTGTGCAATTTAACCCACCTTGTAAAGCTAGACCTGGCAAACAACAAATTTATTGGAAGCATTCCTTCATGCTTTGCCAACTATAAGGTAATTCAAGTATTAAATCTAGGAGATAATAGTTTGGAGGGAAGCATACCCTGTGGGCTATGCTCCTCCTCTTTAAGTGTAAGAAATAATAAGTTAAGTGGATCTTTCCCTGCCTCATTCACCAATGTAAGTCTTAAAATTACTAGATATTGGGCACAACAAATTTACTGGGGATATTCCATGGACAATTGGGAATCTGTCATCGCTTCAAGTGTTGATAATGAAGGGTAATCGTTTCAGCGGCAGCATTCCTTTAGAAATTGTCCAACTGAAGCAACTTCAGATCTTAGACCTTTCGTCTAACAATATATTAGGTTTTATTCCAGATAACATTACTTCTCTACATGCAATGAGGGTAGCAAGAGAAGACGGCCAGATGTTATCTGATCTGTTGAACCCTTATTATTTATTTGTAAGACACAACGGCTTCAGATCATATTCAGAGCGGCTTGGCCCTTTTGAGACATGGGAATATGAAGTTTTGTCTCATGATGAGCTGAACGTGACTGTGAAAGGCTTAGAGCTGTACTACTCATATATTCTTTCCACACTCACTGGCATAGATCTCTCCAACAATTAATTGTATTGACATGTTCCTTTAGATTTTGGAAAGTTGAAGGGGTTGAGGTTTCTTAATCTATCAATGAACAATCTAAGTGGGATTATTCCACCCAGTATTGGAGAAATGGGTCAACTAGAGTCATTGGATCATTCTACAAACAGATTTTCTCGAAATATTCCTGCAGAGTTTCGATCTTTGACTTCATTGGCATGCTTAAATTTGTCTAACAACAACTTGTTAGGTAGCATACCTCAACGAGGATAGATGATCACATTTGAAAACACATCATATTCTGGAAATCCATTTTTGGAAGGATGTCCACTTCCAAAGCAATGTTCTTGGCCAAAATTTGCTCCTCCTCGTCCTTCTCCAAATGATATGGAAGACAGAGATGAAGATAACAGAAAGCAAATATCGTGGTATGGGATTGGACTAGGGTTTTCACATGTAGCAGGTTTTTGCTGTGTACTGTTACTGCTTGCAGTGAGAAAGGGATGGAGAAATGAATATTTCAAGAGGGTCGACAAGATTTTAAAGCTTTTGTTTCCTTCCATCCGTAATAAGAGATTATGAAGGCTTTCTTCGCCAACAAGATCAAGCAAAAACTATGCCACGATGGTTCGAATACTCAGCTCTTTTATTCTAAGTTCATTATGTTTTGTATTCTCACAATCTAGTACTTGTCTTTTGTTTAGACATTTATAATGTAATATTGAAATTTTGTATATAGACTCCTACTTTGTTTCAAAATTCATATTTTAGTAAACTTTCATCTCTATTATGTCAATATATGTATTGAACAATTTTTATTTTTTTAAACAAGCATAAATATTTTTAATATACATATCTAAATACATTCAGATTTAAAGTATTTAGTTGTTTTATTCTAAAATTAATGAAATATATACTAAACAAAATTTATATATTAAAAAAAAAAATCATAATCCTAATCTTAATAGTTATAATGTTCTAACTCTAATCCCACTTTTAAATAGTTAAAAACATCAACATTTAAAATCATGATTTATTTTTATTTTATTTAAATAATATATATTTAATTAGCTGATAGGCTATTTTGTTTGAAGTTTCTGCCAAGATTTTCATCAGTCTAGCTATGAATTGGATTTGCTAGTGTCAGAGATGTCCTGGGCAATGGTGACTTGATTAGGTTTTTTTTGTGGCGACGTGGAGCTTAGTAATTATGTGGGTTGGTGGAGGTGGAGTTGGTGTCCTCGATATGCAGAAACTAAATGGTAAGTGTTTGCTCGCGGGAGTGGTAATTCATTATGTCATTGTATAATGGAGGCCGATGAAGTAAATGCAGTGGACGAAGTAAATACAAAATTGAGTGTTGTAGTGTGAGAAAGTATACTTTGATTAAGTTGTATTGTCAAAACAACCATTTTGGTGTTGGTTTCATAGCAAGCTATTGTAAAAATCACCGCCTTCAGCTTCGTTGTTGGTTTCATAGTAGATTGGAGGGTTTTAAAACTATTGTTCTTTGCAATTTATAAGTCATTTTACATGGGTGTTTTGCATAAATGATTTATTTATTGTTTATGTTAAAATTGTTGTTCTCCAGAATCTATAAGTCTTTTTACATGGTGTTGTAGTGTGGGAATGTATAGTCTGAAATGTGCCAGAAAATATACTGATTAAGTTGCATTGTTGAAAGAGTCATTGTGGTGTTGGTTTGATAGCAGACTATTCTAAAAATTGTCGACTTTGGTTCTATGGTTAGTTTGATAGGAGACTATTGTAAAAATCAATGGCTTCGGATCCATTTTATAGTAAATTGGAGTGTTTTAAAACTGTTGCTCTCTGCAATGTATAAGTCATTTTACATGGGTGTTTTGCATAAATGATTTATTCATTGGTTATATTAAAATTGTTGTTGTCTAGAATTTGTAAGTCATTTTACATGGGTGTTTGGTGTTATGGTTTTGTATGAATGGAGAAATTAAAGTTAAATTTTCTTTCTTTTGTCAAAAAATATGGTTAGGGTTAGTAATTTTTTCATCCCTCATTTATTGTTTGTAGTTATCTCTATTCATCTTTGGCCTTATACCTGTTACCATAGGAGCAATTGTAGTTAAATATTTTTTCTTTTGTCAAAATTTTTTTTAGGGTTAGTAATTTTATCACCCTCCATTTATTGTTTTAGTTATCTCTGTGAATCTTTGTCGTTACACGCATTAACATACGACCAATTGTAGATTAACATAAAAGTGATTGCATATATATATGCAGAGGGTTAGTATGAAAGAAAAACCATGTTGGAGATAAAATTAGTTTGGTGGGTGTTAAGTGTTATTCTTTCTAATATCTCTTTTATCAGTTCAATTTATTTGTTTGAAGTTTCTGATGGGATTTTTGTTAGCCCAACTGTGAATAGGATTTGTCGTGTAATAGCTCTTTTACAATTTCTCTATTTGTCTAGAATATTTAGTGCCAGACAATGTAGCTCAAATTTTATCGATTAAGTCTATGTTCGTATAGGCATTTTGTACAATTTATTACTACTCATTGGCTTTACGAGTTCTATTTAATGTGGGTTTAGTGCCAAAGAATGTAGTTAGAATTTTGAATTGACAATCCAACTCTTACATAGACTACTTGTCTTGTATGGATATGTTTATTGTGGGTTTTAGATCATCTATGATTTACGTATGATTCTTAAGTGTTTTTCTAATAGTTGTTTTACAATTTCCCTATTTTCTCTATAATAATTTAGTGGAAAATTGAGAAGCCAACTATTAAATAGAATTTGTTGTTACACATTCTCTAGATAATGATAGAATTTTAGGTAAGTAGGAATATGCTGCAAACTCACATCTATACATGCATTTGACTTGAACTAGGTTCTTCACTTTGAATATTCTTTGTAAGTAATTTCACACACATAGATCTCCATATCTTTTTTTTTTTTTATCAAGGGAAATTGGAAAAGACTTATTAGAAAAACCCTTAACAATCACGGGAAAATGAAAGTTGTTGGAAAACACACATTAAATAGAACTTTAAAATATGGAGAATAGAACAAGAAAACTATGATAATGAATAGCTTGGTAAGGGTAACTGGAAAAAAGAACATCATGAAAAACTATTTGTAATGGGGAAGTTCAAATAGTTGGTAAAAAAAATATCATGAAACATATTGGTACAAGACAAAAAGTGAAATTGGAAAAGAGCTATTAGGAAAACACTTAAGAATCACAGGAAAATGATAGATGTTCTAAAACTCACATTAAATAGAACTTTAAAATATGGAGAATAGAAGAGGTGAACTACAATAGTGAACAATTTGTTATGGGGAACTAAAAGAAAGAATATCATGAAGAATAGTTTGTTGTGGTGATGTTGAAATAGATGAGGAAGAAAGAATATAATGAAGCATATTGATATAAGACATTGTCATCCCATGTAATTAGCAAGCTCCACCCCTTACATAAATAGACCCAGGTAGTTTGTTCCAAGGAACTTCAAGCAGATGAAGAAAAAAAGAATATCATGAAACATATTGATACAAGATTTAAGCTATGTTCTTTCTTAATAAATATTGAAGACAAATAGAGAAATTGTATAAGAGGTGTTGGAATAACAATTATTTGCTACAAGTCATTTTACATGGGTATTTTGTATAAATGATTTTTCTATAATATTTAATGCCAAGCAATGTAGCTCAAATTTACAATTAAGGTTGTGGCATTATATGCATTTTGCAGAGATTGTTGTATCATATAATTGTTGTCATAGCTTAAAGAAAATAGGTATCATCATAAAGAACTAGGTTTAAATAATTGATTTAGAAAGTTGAAAGGATATATGTATAAGTGTGGAGAAAAAAATAGTTTGGTGGCTTTTAAGTGTTATTCTAATAGCTCTTTTATCTGTTCAACTTTATATTTTTAATTTGAGAAAAAAAATATATCACGGAACATATTGGTACAAGACAACAAGCGAAATTGGAAAAGAGCTATTAGGAAAACACTTAAGAATCACAAGAAAATGATAGATGTTCTAAAACCCACATTGAATAGAAGTTCAAAATATGGAGAATAGAAGAGGCAAACTATGATAATGAACAATTTGTTATGTGGAAATGAAAAAAAGAATATCATGAAGAGTATTTTATTGTGGGGAAGTTGAAACAAATGAGGAACAAGAATATAATGAAACATATTGATATAAGGCGTTGCCATCCCATGTAATTAGCAAGCTCCACCCCTTACATAAACAAACCTGGGCAGTTTGTTTTAGGGAGCTTCAAGCATATCAGGAAAAAAAGAATATCATGAAACATATTGATACAATATTTGAGCTATGTTCTTTGTTAATAAATATTTAATATAAATAGAGAATTTGTATAAGAGGTGTTAGAATAACAATTATTTGCTAAATGGTTTCTTCCTCTTTTCTTTTCCTTGCGGAGAAAGTTTCTCTAAGGCCCTCTTGATGGCCCTTGGTTTTTTTGTCAGAATGACCTCTGTCTTCAAAGGCGGTCTCCTAGTTTCAACCCCATGGTGGAAATTCTTATGTTTCCTATTTGGGTTTGTTTACCAGGGCTACCTTTGGAGCTCTAGCATGAAAATATTTTTATGGATATTGCTAATTCTTTTGGGAATTTCTATTCTATGGATACGATCACGAAATCGATGATGTGATTATTGTCTACTAGGTTTTGTGTGTTAGTGGAGAACAACCTTATTATCCCTACTCAAATAACCTTATCTTCAATATTTGGTAAGTGGGTACAGTAGATTGAATATGAAAATTCTCCCATTATTTTCCATTGTTGTGGTAAAGTTGGTCATGTCTCCTTTACATGCCTAAGGAAAAAAAAATGACACTTTGTTTGGAAGGAAAAGAGAAGATGTTTGCAGTTACAAAAGATCACACCACTCTTTTCAGAAGCCTCAGGTTGATGATTCTAATGGCCCCTCTGTTGATATGGAAGATCACACCAATCTTTTTTAGAAGCCTTAGGTTGATGATTCTAATGGCCCCTCTGTTGATACTTCTAGTTTGGTTGGTCCTATGAATGGCCCTATTTCTTTTCCTTCCAATAAAAAATGAAAAGATTTCTAGAGATGACCCCTTGTACAACAAGTCATCAAAAATCCTTGCAACAATTTTTTAAACCACCTTAAGCAGGGTGTGGTGTGTTTTACTCCATTTTGATGGAGTTGTTGTGGTTCTGTTTGGTTGTTGTCTTATGTTGTCTTGATGTTCTTTTCTGGTTTTTACTAGTTTTTTCTATTTTTCTATGCTAAACGATCTATCTTTTCATTTTTGAAACATTTCAGGGCCCTTTCAAAACCCTGCTTATTTGCTACAAGTCATTTTGCATGGGTATTTTGCATAAATGATTTTTCTATAATATTTAATGCCAAGTAATGTATCTCAAATTTACAATTAATCTTGTGGTGTTATATGCATTTTGTAGAGATTTTTGCATCATATAATTGTTGTCATGGCCTAAAGAAAATAGGTATCATCATAAAGAACTTGGTTTAAACAATTGATTTGGAAAGTTAAAAAGATATCTCTATAAGCATGGAGAAAAAAAAAGTTTGGTGGCTTTTAAGTGTTATTCTAATAGCTCTTTTATCTGTTCAGCATTATATTTTAGCCAATAGGATTTTTGTTTGAAGTTTCTATTGGGATTTTCACCAGCTCAACCATGAATAGAATTTGTCATCTAATAGTGTTTTTACAATTTCTATGTTTGTTTATAATATTTAGTGCTAGGAAATGTAGCTCAAATTTATGTGTATATATATGTATTGAATTCCCTATTTCATATTTAAAAAAATACATATAGGCAGAAATATATATCCATATATACAGACCAAGACCACTATGGCTCATGTGAGAATGCAACAACAATTTATATATGCACATGTATATCTAAACAATTGTGTATGCTATCTTTGTTTGTATTTAGGTAGACTTTGATTTAAAAAGAGTAAAAAATAACACATGTAAGTATTATTTAGCTTATGAGAAAATTGCTACAATACAACCATAGTATTAAATGGTATAGCATTAAGATGTTAATAAAAAAGCATTTAATGGTGCAGTATGTGCAACATGTTCATAAGAAATCTAAAAAATTGATTGTTCCTTGGCAGTGAATGCCCTTGTTGAAACTGAATACATTGAAAAATACTAAAAATAGTGTAGATTGCATTTTCTTGGTCCCACCATCTGGAATGCCATCATCTAACAGCATGAGCAACCATTTCCCATTCCACTTTTGTGGTCAAATGTGGCCTGGAGTTCCTCTGTGGCATATATATTTTAATAACCTTTGAAGTTTAAAACATGTTGCTGGTTTGCATAACTTTTTCCCTTTGCTTATTGTTTGTTCTACGTGTCATGCAGCTCTCACATAATTCCCATTTTGTGCATCTTTCGCATTATACCCATTAACATAGGAGCAATTGCAGATTAATAACTCATCCCCTTGAGATTTATGAAGACTGTGGATGCTATAATCTGCAAATGGCTAATATTCTAACATACATCATTACCAACAAAGCAAATATTCACATCCATATGAGATAATCCAACATGTTTTTAAAATGCAATACAATAACAAGATAACTAAAGCATCTATAGAAAAACATGAAGTAAATCATATCTCATATTGGATTGGTGCTTCTATGGAAAGAAGCCCTTTCCCAATCCTTGCTAAATTCCATGATATGTTGATATGAAACTACTTTGAAGATGATATGAGGTGGAAAAAATCAATTCTCAATTGAAGAGAGTGGCTTTGCATGAGATTGTGGAGATGAAATGCTAAGATTCTGGAGGATTTGTTGAAGAATGAAGCTTTTCATTTATAGATTTTCAAATTGGAAGAGTGCTCATAAGAGAGCAATGTGGGATAAAGATTTGGCCAATGAGATGAAGCCACTTGTCACATTGTGAGTGGTTGAGGAATGAGCACATTTTGGTTAATGTGCCAAAGAAGGGGAGATTCAAATTTGAATTTCAGAGTTAAATGTTGAGTTTGATCTTGTGCAAGAGACATGTAAGGCCTATTAAATGCTTTGTTGGATGTACATGTCAACTTGTTTTTTAATTCAAACTTGGAGAATATTCCCCTTTTATTCCAAGTTGAAAGTAAATAAAGATTTTGATAAATCAATTAAATGCATTTTCATGTGCAAGTGGAAAAATCTAGAGAATACAAGTGATGAGGATTAGCATTTAGTCATGGTTTAGATTAATTAAGATGATATTAGATGCTTTGACCCATTTGACTTAGATTTTAGGGATTTAAACTAAATCAAAGGGAGATGAAAGGTGATTTCAGATTTAATTAAATAAAGGTTTGATTTATTTAATCAAGGAGGGTGATGATAAGCTTAAATTAAATAAAGTTAATTTATTCAATTTAAATGAATGACCCTAGGAGATTAATCAATTAAGCTTAATTTATTTAATTGATCAGGTGAATATGATGCATGGTGTTAATTTCACATGTCTACAGAAACATATTAATACAAAATAGAGGGAGCTTCAAAGAGATAAGAGAAAGAGAATATCATGAAACATATTAATACAAAACAAGCAATCCATGCAACAATTGAAATTTACCTATTATCTATTTGTTTGAAGATTCCAATGGGGTTTCCATAAAAGGAAAGTATAGGAACATGGGAAAATCAAGTGTTAACAATAGACTATATTTATTATAGTCAAGTGCATGTAATAATCCTTGCATGAATGTATATATATAGCAACAAATATATAGAGGCTATCTAGCCATGGAGGAAGGGAAAGTTTGAATATGTAAATCAAGAAAATATAAATATATAAAACAAACCTTATTTACACTTACAACCATGGTCGTTTTTCTAGCACAAATTTTCTAACACATTGGTTGCATTTTTGCTTGTTGATCTATCTTTGCATTGAGCCCAACATGATATTACTGCAAAGAAACATTTTACTTTATTAAATCAAAATATATTTCTAAAATTAGGTAAGTATGGAATGGGGAAAATTCATTGTGGAATGTCTTACTTCAACAATAGGAGTGGAAACGACGTAGACTACGGAGCGGGACAGCTATGAAGCTCTCCAAAATGACACCCAATGTAGGTGGATGGTAGTTTCTTTCAGTAGTTTGCTATGAAAGAAACATCACAGTGTGTCATTTCACAATGATAGAAAAATAATTGACATCTTTATATTATAACAATGAATATTACATGCACTCATTCCATGGCATTGTTCAATAATGCCAAGATGTATCAACTATCACATGAGTGAGTACTTACCATTTTGTGTTTGTTGGATGACATACAATCACCAAGCCATGCAGCCAATAAAATCCATGATAATTGTGAACATGCCTGAGCAACCCATGACAAATAGCATGGAATTTTATCATATATCATGGAAAATAAAAGAAATGTAGACAAGACTATATATTTGTGAATGCAATATTTAGGAATAGTGAAATAGTGAGATGATGAAAAAGAATTTTGTACACAAGCATTTACAACTATTTGAATCAAATAAAGCTAATATAAAAGCTAACAGAAGACATTTAAATCTGTGGGAGCAAAGCACGGAGGAAAAATGTGAAAACTCAATGTATATAGGTAGTGAGAATCGAAAACATGTGGTTGTAGGATTTTAAACTTATTAGTCAAATGTAAGACAATTTCTTTTGAGAATAGATCTATAGTATGTTCATATATAGTTTAATATATTGGAATGTTCTAAACACATTATTGACTTATAGAACTTTTAGCTTCTAGTTATTGTTGGTTCCAATCTCTATGCATCTTTAACAATTGAAGTTGTTTGTAACTACATATGTATTAATTTGTAACAACCACAACTATATGTTTACACCACTATATGTTAAAATTAGCTGAAAGAGAATTGTAGATATGTTGATAAACAATTGAAATCATGGAATTTAAAAACACTTAAATAAAGATGGGAAAATTGAATATATATAAGAGTGTATTTTTTTGAATGGCATATACTAAAAGTATCACACAATAAAATATTAGAACAAGAAGTCATCAGATTAATAGAATAGAATGATCAAAACATGCCACTGGCCTGTAAAATTTGTACCCTCTAGTTATTGTTGCATAGCATCTTTGTGTATCTTTGGCATTATACCCATTTTGGAAAAAATATTACTCTGTATGTTTTTTTAAATTCCAACTTAAAAATTCTTGGAAAGACAATGGCATACAGGTTGAGGCAGATGTGAGAACATTTTTCTTGGAGCCTTTTTTTATAAGCCGGGCTATAGGTTGGGAGTGGAAGCATCTAGCAAGGGATACAATTGTTCTAGACGCATCTCTTCATTGTGACGTTGAGTAGTGTATTTGTTGTTGTTAAGCCTAGATTATATCTCAAATGAAAAACCTATGTTTATTGCTGCTCTATCCAATCTTAAGCCTTGTGCTTTATGTATTGTGAATCCCCATGCCATAGTGAGTGGAATATGTGTTCTACTATCCTAAGTTATAGTTGGGATGGGGATGTCTCTTAGATTTTCTAGGTCCCATGGTAGGCCAATGTAATTTTGGAAGTGAACAACATAGTCAGGCAGGTTTGGTAGTTTACATTGTGCATTGTACACAATAGTAGTAACAACACCAAGGGATCCATTCACTAGGCCAAAGTGAATCCACAAATTTGTTGTTAGCATCACCTGTTCACCAACACAAAGTAGCAATTCTGGGAGAATTTGGTTACCATATCCATGATCAGATGCTTGTTGTTGTGCTACTTGAGCAATGTTAATGGCTATGGGTAGATATAACTATTTGATCATTTTTTGTTATGGAATATGGCCAAGTCATTTGTGGAAAAAAAATGTGTAGCAACATCAAATTGTTATCTCTCTATGAATAAGAGCATTTTATTTGTTTGTTTCATAATCTCTTCCCATTCATCATGGAGAGCCTCACAATTTATTATATGGAGAATGATTTCCCATAACTTTTGTTGTGAAGGACTATCTCCTTTTTGGTGGAAAATAGTGTCCAACGTTATTAAGACCATGAAAGTGTGCCACAAGGCTATAGTTAATAAGAGTTAAGCGTAAATAATGATATCCATGAAAGGTGGCATTTGGGAAAGATCACCAAAAAGGATCATAGAAACACTACCAAATGGCTCCCTCTGGTTATCTGGGGATGCTTGGCGTAGATGACTATCTATTTTTAATAGCAACTTTGGGCCTAGAAAACTCATTTCATCTATCAAAATGTATTGAATATACTTAAATTGGTCTTGGAATATTATCAATTTCTACCCTTCCAAAGGATTAATATCCTTTATTGGGATCTAAAGTGTTGTATGGATTGTAGAGGCACATATGTTGTATGCAACAACACCTATAGGAGCCAATGTGAGCAATATACTATTGGATCCAACAAAAGAGGTTTATTTGTTGTTGAATACAATTTATCAAAAAGGATTTGTCAGTGCCAGTTGTCCCTTGAATGATCACGTGGAGAGGGGATTTGGGTGAAGGTTGCATGCAATGGGACTGGATTATTTGAAGAGCCAATTGTTGTTTAGGTGAAAGTTGATGGGCTGACATATCTACAAGTAGAAACTGTATCATAGCTTGATCACGTTGTGCCTTGGTTGATGGGATGAACTACAAAGAAATATTATGAAGTTGTTCAGGTACATGGTTTGTATTCCATGGATGGTTCATATCAAAATCTTGCCTACCCAATAGTTGACGCTGATTTATATTTAAGTTAGTAGTAGCACCAAGCCGAGAGAAAATTTCCCATTCATATTCATCCATAGAAGGTTGATGGTTGAAATCATCAGTATCACTATCATTTTCTTCAATCGTGGATGCAACTAGAAGTCTATTAACATGCTAAGGATGATAACCAGTTATTTTTAAGACTTTCCAATTTTGTATTATCTCTTGTTTGAGAAGACCTATATCTATTTGTATGTTTTAGAAAGGTTTGTATAACATAATTTTAGTCCAAAATGTCTCAAATATCTTTGTATCTTCAATAGGAAATTTCTTGAACAACGAGTAGATGAGGACAACTATAGGCTGGTGCCTTGATTTCCATTTATCCCTTTTTCACTTTGATGAATGTGGATATAGGAAAACCGAGTCAATTAGGGATACACCACCTAGCTTTGGAGGCCTTTGCATATATAGCAATGAATATATTTTTTTGCATCTCTTCATCAGTATCATCTTTGTTTATACAAAACCATGTCTTTTTTCCAACATTCAAATGAACGTACCATTGGGTTGAAGTGAGAAGAGGGAATTTATGTAACATATGGCATGTCTCCTGTGCAAAGATGTCACACTCCATAAGAATATTCATCATGAATTTTTTATATGCAACTAGTGATTTATCCTCAACTATATTTGTATTTGCAAGTCTTTTCAACATATCAAGATAATTTTCTAATTTTTTCTCAAATTTAGCTGCATATTTAGAAATATAATTCAAAAAAAAAAATCATAGAGTTAACTAATTGGAAGTCAACATTGGCACACCAAATTGAAAGCATGGTTAGGCTATGAATATTTAGGTGATTATCATTTCTTGTTGGCTTGTAATATTTTTTAGACTCAACATCAGATGTCAATGTAGAGGTAAGTTGCTACTGCCAAGGTGATTTATACCAACTTTGGAATTGCTCTCCATTTCTCCTTAAACAAGTATATTCAGAGCATTTTGTGTGCCTTTTAATCATTTTTAGCAACTCTTGATAATCTATGATTGGATCATTGGAAATGATCTGGCTTGTGGTAAGCAAGCATGAGTTTTCTTTAGAATGATGATACATTCTAAGCAATCTTTGTGTAGGGCAACATGGATTCCAACCTGAAACATACCTATCAAAAAAGTGCCTTGCCATGGTAACATTGTGGTCATTGGACCAATCAAGACTATCCATGTCAGGAGCTTTTGGAAGCCATAAAAAACCATGCACATGTGTAGAGCCATGATGTTTCCATTCATATCTATACCAATAATCTTTTGCATGTAAAAACTATTTGAACACCTCCTCACAGAAAAATAAGAATCTATGATGCAAATATAAAGATGTTATATGTGGATTCTAAAAAACACTATCTATTAGTGTCTTTGTTGAAGTCTCCATTCTTAAACGAGCTACAAAAGAGAAAAAAAAATTTTGGTCAACCCATTTTGTGTTTGCATAGCTCAAAGTGAAAAAAAGGGTAGGTATGCCAAGTTGTTTGATCATAGCAGCTAGTTGGGCCCAACAAGAGTTATAAAAAGAGTTAGTCTCATGCAACGATGCACCAAAACACATCAACTACTTAGCTATTTGGTGATCAGGAGCAACTTGAAGCTGTTGTCATAAAACATACACAACTTGGGGATTTTGTCATCTAGATCCACTCGAATAAAGAAAGAAACAATTTGTTGGCTATGACGTCTCATTATCAAGTTGTAGAGAAAATATCTAAACCTAACATCTTTGCCAAATTTGTGGTCAAAATATCTCATTAGGTGGAGGGAATATTCATGCAAGTGAATTTTAACATTTCTTGGTTGAAGGGGAAGTGCTGCTCCAATGGGGAACAATGTTGGAAAGGCCATTGAAAATAAACCTTCAGTGTTGTATTCATTAATAGGAGAAGAGCTAATTTCAGGCCAAGACAAGATATTCTACTCTTTTTTTTCAATTTGTAACACATATTTGATTGCTTGTAGCTCTTGGCTAGCATTTGATAAGGAAGGAATAAATGATGAAATTTTTGAAGAGCCATGTTCTTCTTGAGCAACATTTTTTGAGCTAGTTGATGGCATTAGCTCTTCATCAGAAACTTGGTCTATTGTATGCAAGAAATTGGACACATCAATAACAACATTAGATAACATATTAAGAGCCTGAACATCAATCTCAACATCATTGTAGTATTTGTCACATTGAATTTTGTATTTCAATGCATCCATGGCATGATGTTTATTAATATAACAATCATAATTCTAGCCTTCAATGGTGGTTTGACGGATGATCATGAACTCAAGGTATTGCAATCGGCACAAATTCTTTTTTGCTATAATCAAAATATCTTGAGGAACGCTTATCGTGTGACCACTATATTTAAATTTCCCTCCTCTAGCATGGGACACCTATAACACTAGAGCCACCCTAGCAATAAGAATTTCTTTAACCTATGTTAAATTTTTGAGTAACAATGGTTGTGGGCTTGGGTCTATGCCATTTATAGAGCTGAAGTGATGTGTTCCTTTTTCAGAATAACACCTTACA
>VDFB02379421.1:0-28489 GCA_007258455.2 Sequoia sempervirens
TTTCAAGCACATTATTGACTTCGAGACCTTTCCAATGGTTCAAAGAGTTCATGAATCAAAGTCCCGGATCAAAAGTTATGGCCCCGAGAAGTTGGGGCACTTTCTAGAAGATACAATAGAAGATACAATTAAAAATGCTCTTTTGAAATTTGAACTTCATGTTGTAAATTTTCGGCCAAACTGCCCAAACTCAAATTTGAATGTTATTTTGGCTCCAAATTAAAGAGGAGCTCTATTTATGGGTGGGTTTCTAATTTTTGGGTAACTTTTTGGGGACAAGCTCGCATATTCGAAAGGGTGATTCTGTAGCTTTCTGTAACTTGCATGTGTTGTAGAACTTGGGGATTTGAGATCCTCTGCATGTAAGAAGCTCCATTTTCTGAATAATAAAATTATTCTCTTGTTTGTGGGTTATTTTATAAGTCTCGGGCTGCACCCTCATCAACTTGTAAAGGCTTAGTGTGAGAATAAATGAAATTATGCACTCCTAATATCATTGGATATTATCAATCGCATGTTTCTCTTTGAGAGTCATTAGATATTTTTTATTACGTACCCCCACAAGGTGAGTGGGATGCATACACAATCCCACATATTTCCCCTTGCGTCCTCACCCTTATTTCCATTGGATCAATATCTAATATGAGAATCACCCCTAGTAATTTTTGTGATTGGATGAGACCATGATTGCATGTGTTTATGTAAGTGTTATATGTTTTATTGTTGGAATTTTTATTCTATGTTATGTGGATTATATCTTATGCTTATTTCTAGTGATGGTTTCCCCTTGAGAATGTTCTATTATTGTATGATTATTATTTATTAGAATGTATACCATCATAGTTTATTTTTACTTGTTTTAATGTATATTTTATGATGGTTGTTCATATTGACTAGGATTTTTGTGAGCCATACTCCATTGTATTGCATGAGTATGTGTGTTTGTACCCAAGTGACTATCACCTAGCATTATGGGGTGGACTAGAGGGTATCACATCATTAGGTGTGACCAACCACTATTGGGGAATAGAGGACTTATAGGATTCTTCTTGGAGACCATGATGGACTCACATGGTGCGGAGGACAAATTGTATATCTCTTATTAGTGTAAGATGTATTATAAAATGGGTCCTTGAGACCATTGTATAATGATCTTGACAATTTAATTGATTAATTCTTGATGTGGTTTTATGATCCATCCATGATTAGGATGAGACCAATTTAATATAATAATTGATTAATATTGTGAGGTATCTTTCCACATCTCATTTTGGATGGGTATTGGTATATTTAAAATGTTGATACCATGTTTATTGGCCACGTTGGCTTTAGTTTACTTAGTTCTTTAATATTTTTTATGGATATGTTAGCATTGAATAATATTCTATCTATATAGGTGGCAAGGATTCTATCATTTCTTTTATCCCATATCAATGTTGGTGTTGAATGGATATAGTATATTTAAAGAAATCTTTATTTGTGATAAATAGTTGTTGATAGTAAGAATCTTAGGGTACATTTGGTTTTAGTAAGAATCTTGTGGCAAGTGTCTCCCTTATTGGTTGGTGTGTTGGAGATTAAAAAAATTGGTCCCTCTTGGTCTCCCAATAATTTTTAATTATTTTACAATATATTTTTGCTATTTTGAATATTGGATGTTTTCCTTGGGTATGAGACCTAGAAATGGTCACACATTTAATCTATGGTAAAAAATACAACATAAAAATAGGATTAAAATGTAGTATTTGGACTCCAACACATTTCTAAGAAACCTATAGATTTTTTTAGTTCCCTTCCTATGTATTAGTGTCCTTTTGTCTTTTTATATTCCTCTAACATGGTGTTATCTTTTATTTCATCAAATAGTGGATACTTATAACCATTTTGGGGCAAAGTATTTATACACAAGTTTTTCCCTTAGCCTAGTGAGTCTTCCCATATTTACACTTGGTTTTTATGTGTCATTTTTTGGTTCAGATATTATATATTTTGCATTGGGAAGAATGCTTATGCACAAAAGTGACCCATTAACATTCTTGTTATGGAGGGTTTCTACTCCTAATAGTGCAACTTCTAGTGAAGGTTTTTCCCTTGTGTTTGGGCTTTTGTGGGATGGACTAGAGGTAGTTGTCACAATCCTCCTCCTTGTTTAGGAAACCAATTGTCATGTCATCTAGTTAAGCATTATTCTTCTCCTAGTTGTCCCACCACTTGTGTAGGTTTACCTCGGTATTATAAATTTTACCAGGTGTCCTAAAGGTGTTGGATATGAGGTAGATGATTCCCTCCTCCTATCCTTGTGTTCATGATAAAGCTTGATCATGGGTTAGGACCCAATTTTAGTTGTTCATAGATGTGTTGTGATATTTTCATTCCATGATTGGTAACTCTTTCAATTGTGCCACCTTGCTTGTAGAAATGGTGATTTTTTCCATGTTGTTAATGTCCTTGTGTCATTGTGATTGACACAACACTCATGTGAACATTAGTGTGTAGTGCAACATGTCATTGTCATATCATGAATAATGAGGTCATTCTTATTTGTTTCTTTCAAAAATAAATTTTGATTGGCTAACATCCTAAGTGTGTGGCTTGGGGAGTTACAAGAACTTCTTGATGCTTTTAATCAAATTAAATATCCTAATCAAGAGGGAAATAGTATCTATAAGATATTAGAAGGTTTTCTATTTGACACAAATTTCCTCCATAATATTGGTTCTATACTAAATTCAACCCTAATAGTGCATCATCATTCCCTTCTTCATTTGTTCCTAACTAGATCACTACTAAATCCATGGGTGCTACCACCTAGTATGATTCTTATCTCTACTATTCTCACTTATGCCACTCTTTTTCTCTCTGCATATATCACTTCTTACAAATTTCCCACCATCTTTGTCCCTCACAATGGCACACCTCAAAGTTATGCTCCTTCAACCATACTTTCTTGTAGTTCTTCAATCCCTTATATTGCTCCCCATACATCCCATCCTTCCACTCATATAACCACTAGTACTATACCTTTTACCCATTTATAATATATAATAATACATCCCTCCTAATGTATGGCTCATCTTGTTCCCACATCTCACCCCATGAGAAACCATTATTATAATATTGTTCATATCTCCACGACTATGTCATCACCCCTTACCCCACACCAACCTTTACCTCTTTCATGGTTTCACATGCACCTAATACACCCCTTGTCTCTACCTCCACCTTAGATATACTATTGCAAGAATTGACCAATATAAAAGAGGAAAATTATCAATGGTAATAAGAAGGATTCTATCACTTAGAATAATCCACATCCCACATCATTAGTATTTGAGGTTATCACATATCATTTTTCTATGAAGATTTTTGGTGCCTATATTTGAGTTATATCATGGAAAAGGATATCCAAACATGTATTTACAAGCTTTCACTAAGTTAAAAGTATAGATTTTTTATATGATTTGTTAAGATCTTAGCAAAGTTATCTCCATAAATCCTACAAGATTAAGCTATGAATAAAGGTCTTATTATTTACCTCTAGGTTCCATTTGATGCTTTGATGACTTAGCCACTACAATTATAAATCATTTTCATATAACTATGGGTTTGAAGATAACTACAAATATTTTCACCAAATGTATGCAATAGAGAAATGAGCCTATTAAGTATTATGCTTGTCTCCAATATTTTTGTGGGAAACTTAAGCATTAATTTGATTATGATGATCTCCAAATTATATTTCTCGTGGGATGACTTTCTATTAAGAAGAATGCACATTTGAGTAGTTTTCCATAATCTAGAGATATGTGTAATTTGAAAAACTTTGAGGCCAAACTTATTGCATTCAATATACTCAAGTATACTTCATAATCCTAATCATCCTATCCTTCAAGGTTCTAAGAGTCAAATAATTTTTTAAAGGTAATGATTCAAGGGAAAATATTAATCAAGTTACTACTATATCTACTCTTCCTTATTTTAAACAAAATGTACCTCTAAGAAATTTTTTAAAATTACAAGAAACATTAGAAAATGTGCCACAAATTTTATTGAAATTGTAGTTGATTACTCATCCTCCTATACATTGATTAGATCCTAGTAAGACACTTCCAAAGAGCTATAATGGGATCAAACACTTTGTAATTTTCATAGAGCTAAGGGACATTATACACAATCATGTTTGGATTTGAAACATAAAGTGCAAGATCTCATTGCTAATGATGGTGGGAATCCTTTGATTGCACCTGACAACAGGCATTTGAAAATCTATAGTAATCTATTTTTCACTCATGCTAATAATATTGAGGCACAAGATACTATTACATTATGGATGAGACACATGAGGATAGTGATAATATTACAATGCATAAAACTTACATAGATTTGTGGATATAATTGAAACTAAGGCTACATCTCATTCTTCTCCACCTACTCTATTGATTACATTTTTCAATGAGGAGATCCCATAAGATAACTAGTATAATCAATTAATATAATTGATAATTGCAAAAAAAGAGAGATTGAGATTTTAAAAGTACCAGAAGACAGGAGAAACGTGGGATCTTGGGCAAGAGTGCATCTGCAAGCCTCCTCTTGGTACGATCAATATCTACAAGAGGTTGTTCAAACTCCAAAATAATATTTATAGCGAGAGACATTACAGAGGTACTCAGAGACTGGCTGCTGGGGCTCACTGCCTCTCCAATAACATTCTCTTCCTCACTATCGTACTTGGAAGTTTTGAAGTCCATCTTGTACAGAACAATGAGATGAATTAACTTAACACTGTATCACTCTTCACAGTCTCTTCCTCTCTTTCCTTCGCTTATTAAATAATAAATTCTAGTATGGTTGATAGTTTTCAGGCTCTGTACGAAGGCATCATCAGTGTCAAAATTAGTTGGTGGGCAGTTGAAACTAAATTGTGTCCGTGTTAATTTTCGTATATAAATGGGTCATTTCACTTCGACAAGCTATTTAGTGTTAATGGCTGACAAGAAGATATTCATTTTCACTTTGACAAGATATTTAGTGTGATTGAATGGTTGACAACAATACCATGTTCACCTCTTTTACAAGACAGATGAATTAATCTAACACTGTACCATTTTTCGCAGTCTCTTCCTCTCTTTCCTTATTAAATAATAAATTTTAGTATGCCTCATAGTTTTCCTTATATTTTTCAAAATGATGTTTGACTTAAATGTATAGCTGCTTCTGAAGTCTTATGGGTCAGATTTTGGTCATTTTCATTTCGACAAGATATTAGATTTTATTTTTCTTTATTAACAAGTATAGAAATGTGTCATTTCTCTTTGATGAGATATTAGGGGAGAGGGGCCCATAGTGGAGCACTCTTGCGTTTCTCAAAATCCTACGTGGAAATTTAAAATCACTCTAAATTTTGTACAACAGTTTATTTGGCAACTTATGTGCTTATATATTTTGTTTTAGAGCCACATCATCAAATATGATGCCACATCAGCATGCTTTTTGTTGAGGTATCCAAAAAGGCCCAAAAAATAAGCGAGACCGATAGTGGTGCACTAAGTCATGTTTTATTGGTGCGCTGATGTGGCATCACATGATTTGTCACTTTGTGCACTTTATGGATAAAAAGTGTTTTGGAATTGGATATTAAAGTGTTGCACTATGGGGCCCACTGAGGACTACTTCTATCCCCACTATTGGACCCTGCTCCATTATGGGCCCCTCTCCCCTAGTGTTATTGAATGGTTGGCAACAAAATATTTGGTGATATTGAATGGTTGATAGGAATATAAAGTTTTAGTTTTATCAATATAACATTGTATATTTATGTTCTTTCATATGATTATGTCAATTTTACACATTATAATTTTGACAACATTGTATATTTTATAAACATATGATATTAATATCAAGATTTAAATTTGACACAATAAAAAAAATACTTCTTAATCATTAAGTAAACATGTTAAATATTGGTAGCAACTTTCTTTCATTTTATTATCTCTAAACAATTAATAATGTTCTTGATTGCTTTAAATGCATAGCTTTTGAAGTCCATAAATAATTAATAATATTGTTGGTTGCTTTAAATGTATAGCTCCTAAAGTCCATAAACAATTAATAATGTTGGTTGCTCTAAATGCACAACTTTTAAGTCTTATTATCCACACATAAAATAGATTTCATTTTTTTATTAAGAAGTATAGAAATGAGTCACTTTAACATCAACAAATTATTTATTGTCATTAATATATTTAAACACTTTATTGAATGGTTGATAGGAACATAAATTTATACTCTTGTCAGTCAAGTATTGAAAATTTATATTTTTTATAGTCATTTTCTGTAATGCTTCATAAATAAATATTAACTAGCAATCACACCTTAGTGTGCAAGGGGTACGCCGAAGAGGTGTGAAATGTCAATTAGGAATTTTTTGGTATATTTTTTGCATACACGTGTGTAATACAGATGTCAGTTTGTATGTCGGTTACCAAATGATGTCAGTTTGTGTGGAGAAGTGATAGCTTCAAATCAACTATCCATCCACTTACATAGATCCAAACATGGCTCAAACAAGACAACTAAATCAGGATGATAATCAACCTCCATTACCAATAGGATCATGTTATGTTTGCAATAGGGAGAGAGGGAGACACATAGAGAGACAAGGAGACACATGGATAGAAAGAGGGAGAGATAGAAGGGAGAAGAGCGAGAGAGAGAGAGGGGGGGTAAGGAGGTAGAGATAAGGATAAATATATAAATGGAGATAGAGATAGATATGGAGAGGGAGATTGAGATGAAGATGGAGATGGATATTGAGAGAAGGGTAGGGATAGATAAAGAGAGAGGAGGGAGAGATAGATAGAGATCAAATATATAAATATATAGAGAGGGTGAAATAAAAGATGAAGATAGAGATAGGAAGTGATATATAGAGAGGTATAGAGGAGTTAAATAAGGGTAGAGAGAGGGAGAGATAGAAAGATAAAGATAGAGATAGGAAGTGATATATAGAGATAGATAGAAAGGGAGATATGTAGGGGTGGAGAGAGATGCAAAGATAATGAGATAGAGATGGAGGGAGAGAGGGAGAGGGGGGGAGAAGAGAGGGGAGAGGGAGAGATATAGGTAGATAGGGAGAGAAAGTAAAAGATGGGGAGAGGTAGAGATAGCTCACTATATAGAGAGGGAGAGGGAGAGGGAGAGATAAATAGAGGGTGATATAGAGAGATAGAGAGGGATAGGGAAAGAAATAGAAATATAGGGAGAGAGATAGATGGAAAGAGATGCTTAATGCGACATTAGTGAGACCAATTTTTAAAGATAGAGATAGGGAGGGAGAAATAGGAAGTGTGTGTGTGTAAGTGTCAAAGAGAGATATGGAGAGAGAGATATAGAGGGAGATAGATATATATAAATAGATAGAGAGGGAGGGAAAGAAATATAGAGAGGAGAGAGGATAAGTAGATATATATAGAAAGTGGGAGTGATAGAGAGAGAGGAAGAGATAGGGATAGAAAGGAGAGATAGAGAGATAGATAGAGCTTGAGAAAGATATAGGGGGTAAGAGAGAGATAGGGATAATGATAACTTGATAGAGAGGGAGAGGGAGAGATGGGAAGAAAGAGATAGAAGGGGCAACAGAGAGATAAAAGAGGTGATGAAGAGAGGGTGGAGAGATCTAGAGAGAGGGGACAATGTTTGTGTGAGGGAGATAAATATAGATATAGGGAGGGGGAAATAGGGAGTGTGTGTGAGTGAGAGAGGAGAGATAGGGATAGAAAAAGGGAGAGATAGAGAGATAGATACAGCAAGAAATATAGAGGGGTAGAGATAGATATTTATATTATATAGATATAGATATATATATATTCTATTATATTATATTTATATTTATATTTATTACATTTTTAACCCTACTATATTGTTTCTTTCATTCGTTCTTACTTCGACTTATGGTTTATTTTAGTATATTAAAATCCATGATATTTATAGGGATGTGATGGGTCCATACTATTGGATGACACCACAAATCTCATCGAAGAAAATAATGCACTTCCAAATGCCAGTTCAGTCAGAGGTTTCAAGGTCATAGATAATATAAAGACCCAATTAGAGAGAGTCTACAATTGAGTGGTGTCCTGTTCTGATATTTTGAAAATAGCTGCTCGTGAATCAGTTGTCCAAGTACTCATTTTTTCTCAATTTGTATTCTTAGCTAGGCCTTGACTTGCAAAAAAAATTCTCACTATAAATGGTAGTTGGGAGGTCCAACGTGGACTATGAGCTTTGTAGGAGAGATTCACGAACTGTTGTCAAAAGCGATGCAAATACAAATATTACAGGTCTATTTTCAAGCCTTCCTAATCTCATCTCAACATTTCAAGCTCAAGGACTCTCTGCTAGGGACATGACTGTGATTTCAGGTAAGCAATACAAAATCTTCCCTTCACCTTTCAGCACAAAGCCCTTGCAAGAAGTAATTATGATGACTAACTTTGCATATTTATGTGCTTTTGATCAGGCGCTCATACAATCAGTCAAGCACAATGCTCCCTTTTCCAAACTCACATCTCTCTCCTTTGGGTGACATTGCCATATTTTTTTCTCCTGTTTCGAAGACAATATACAAGTGAATACGAGCGTTTTATGAAAATTGTGTAAAAAATTTTGTATACAATATTAAAAAGACCTAGTTTGTTGAGCAAATCAATCCCATACCAGTCCATATCAATGCATTCAAAATAGGAGAAAAAACAAGTTTCTTCACCTCCATCCTTCATTTTGTGATGTTAAATGTCTCAAAATGGAAGCAGGTTGTAATGGGTATTTGGGTGCCATTGCTTTTGGAGGAATTCACCCCACTCATGCATTTATCCTTGGGTCTATGATTTCCATGTGAGAAAGGGAAAAAAAAAACTACTTCCTTAGCTCGCCAATCAACGAACACAACAATTTCAATCGTCTTGCATAATATCGAAGATGCTTCAATCACCAATATTAGCTCGATCTACTTCAAATAGGATACACTGGCATAAAATATTGAATTCTATTGACCATTCAATGTCACCAAGTTAGATATTTCTACTAATTCTTAAGAATTTATAGGTATGATAGTTTAATGGACTTTTGATAATTGTATTTGTTACCTGATTTTGCTTCCAGCTAAATCAGGTAGACTTATTATTGTGTTTACATTTAAACAATAAAAGATACATATCACTTTCTAATAAATTTCATCCATGTGCACAAAAGAGATTGTCAAAAGATTGCATTATTACAGTTGTGCAATTGCATACAATAAGAAAGAGATTCAACATTTATTGCAAATGTAATCTTTATTGATGATCATAAGTGTATAGTGTCCCTCACAAGCTGAGGGACTGAATATTCTAATGCATATAAAGAAAAGACTATACATTTATAGATACGAAAAAAAGAAATGCACATAAAATGAAGATGGACCCATCATTGCCTAAAATGATGAATCTCGTTGGCCTTGTCCTGCATCATCTTCAGCCTTCCCTGCTTGTCCTACTTTTTTTTTATGCCCTCCTTGCTACTCCTAGGTTTCCTACATCTAAAAAGAGAGTGTTAGAAGCAATGAAAGGTCACTAATCAGAATATGTGCAAAACATCCATAAACATATAATCTGATGTCCATAAGCATTAAAATAGACAGCATACCATAGGTGTCCCGGAAAACAAAAAGAGTAATCAAACACACCTATCATATGCTTTGTTTATCTAACATGTTTGTTCCTTTTGTAGATATAAAACAAATCTTTGTTACTATTTTGATTTAGCTAATTACAATAGGTGGAGTAAAATGTGGCTCCCATGAGGGTTGAGCCCAACATGCTTCCCTCTATTGTTTTAGGACGGATAGGAAATTGAGCAACTTGATCAAATCAATGATAAACATATTCTTGATGCATTAAATCAATATGTAATCATACCATTTGATCAACTTTCATTATCATATTCAAAAGATGCAACAAATAGTGTGAACTATCAAGAAAGTACTCTTCATCTTTTCACAATGAATCAAACAATAGGTTGCCATCATGCCAAAAAGGGGCAATACTTTGTTGGATATGTCTTTCAATCTTCTTAAGTGGATCCAAGATCCATTTTAATAAAGAAACAAATGATTTATGTTTGTGATTCAAGTTCAATTATGCATCCATCAATACATATTAAAGGAGCTATCAAGTCCTTTCAAGAGCTATCATGAATAACTGTAGAGAAGCTAGAAGTGTGCCAAAAGTGGTCTCCAAAAGGAAGGGTTCAGAACCTCAAAGAAATCAGCCAAAAGCATGATGGCAATATTTGTGACTTGTGCATTCAAGAGAACAAAGTGACAGTCACATAGAAGGATGTTGTCAATATGGAAAGAAACTATAACAAGTAGCAAGGTGAGGTGGTCATCAAAGTCATCTAGAAGAAAGGGAAATGTCAGTCTTTTTTGTTGTAACAACAAAGAGAGAAGGGCAACTTCAAATATCTTAAGGACACATGTGATAGAGCAGAAGACAAAGTTCTAAGAAGTTCAAACACAATGATGATAGTACATTACAGTCATAAGAGGAGGATAATATAGGACCTTTCTCCAATCAACATGAATCAAGGTAAATGAAGGACAACTTTGGAGCCAAAATACATATGAATGATGCAAAAAAAATAAAAGGAATATCAAGAGTAAGTTGCAAGCATCATTCAAGAATGGCAACAAAACAGTTACCATAAAAATCTGATGGTACCTCTAAAATCCATTGAGGATGTTTGCAAAATTTGCTTAACAAAGCATAGTAAGACCTTTATACCTGAATGAAAAGATGGGAAAATTTGGCCATCATCTTTGTGATCAAGTTCAGAGTTAGGTTGAATTGATCTATCATGGACAGATGAAAGAGTAACATGAACATAAATGTATGATTAAATAGTCAACAATCTTCTAGGGTATTCATTGAGACAGGTAAACAATAGTTCTCAATGTTGTTGAATCATTGATATAGTTCCATGAACCATTTTGGTAATGAAAGGAGACCCCTTATTGGGGAAGATTACCTAACACAAAGCCTATTATAGACTTTCCAAGGCAATAATAGTGATCACAATTAAAGAAAATGGTTTTCAAGGTAATCATAATCTTTAAAGAAATCATAAAGGGTGAACAACCATTGGGAAATAATAGTCAAGGGTCATGACAATCAAATGAATGGCTTTCAGAGTTGAAGAGCAATAAAAGGATAGTGGATTGATTACAAACATCTTCATAATATTTGTGTATGACAACAAAGGTTTAGAAGGTATTCACAGTGCTATAAGGGGACAATCATCAAGACAACCATCAATCAACAGGGTCGCATATGATAGGACATTCATGATGAGAGACAATAGTGGCAGTGATCTTTGGTATATGACAATATGTTAAGGCAGTCAACATTAGTGTTAGTTACAAGAGTGAAGTACAAACACCATACACTACCAAGAATTGAGAGGTAGATCATCTCTACTATGTTGAGGTCATGATTGACATCTTGTATTGAGGAAATTTCAGCTTTTATGATTTAGTATGGTCATATACCATGATATAGTCCCAATTCACAATAGTAATGTTGTGGCAAGGACTAGCAACAAAGCTTTAGTGACATGAATGGTTTGTTTAATGAGAGTGGTGGCATGAGATAGTAAGGACAACCTATTCATCATGAAATGACAAAATCATTTAATTCTAACTTCAGGGTTATCAATTCTTGATGATAAATATGACTGTTATCGTGCACATCCCATAAGGAGCATCCTACAGATGGAGATATCTCCTTTAGGGTGGTAGTTGAGAGAGGCAGTACCATCATCTCAAGTATCATTGTCACAGGACAATAAATGACAAGCGGAAGGGTGACTTCCCAAATAAATGACAATCTCTACATTTGTGTGCATAGAGGTCCTAAAACATGCTTTGAATCAAGTGCATTCATGGAACCTTTTAGTGATAGCTTAGAGACAAAGTATACCCAATGGAAATGCCTCAACCAAATTTAAATGACATTTTATGACATGATCTTTGTTCTCAGTTTACCTCAGATATTCATCAAAGTTATCAGCTATTCTCAGTTAACAAAGTCATGTTAGACCAAAAGAGCAGTCTGATACATGAGTAGAACATCCTTTTCAAAACACCAAACAATAGTATAGAGGTGAAAGTCTATGACAGCCACAAGATGAATTTGTGGAAACAAAATGGTAAATGTGCATATGACATCCATACCATATGCAAAGTTTAAAGACAAAAAACTTGAAGTCAAAACTAGAGATAGCTAAGAAGACAAAGATTCAAATGATAAGAGGGACTGTGACTTCAATAAGCATCAAAATGCCCATGTTAAATGGCAGGTGTTCTACAAAATCATGCAATCTTCAAGCCTTTTTTTTCCATGGGACTATGGTTTGATGATTCAATCACCTGATCATATTGGAAGCTCATGGTTTTGGATTTTCACACAAAAAACATGACTAAAAGTGATTTGTGGTTATATATCACCATATGTGTCCTAGAATTTGTCACTTAAAAAATTATTGTTGCTTGTCTGCTTTATTGGAGATGGTCTCAAAACCAACGTGTTTGTGAAGACAACATGGCGGGTGGTAAAATGGTTATGTTTAAAGCATCAAGAAAGGAATCTTTTACATGTGAAACCTTGGTGAAGAAGATACTGAATTTGAACAATAAGGATATCATTGGTATTGATGGCTTTGCTATAGTCTACAGATTGGTCATGGATGAACGTACAACCTTTGCCATAAAAAAGCTTAATAGAGGGTTTCTAGATCAAAAAGAGGGTAGTGCAAATGAAGGGAAAAATGCATAGAGCCTTTTGAATTATACCCGTACTGTGCAAGGGTTTTGAATCATTTTTGTAAACCATTTTTTCTTCACACAGTAGCATTTTTCTTGTGGAATAGTTGACTGTGATAGCTCTTGTTTTAACTAATCACTCTCTCATGAAATCTCATTCATATTATAATCTTGTATGATCATATCATGGTAAAGGTGATTATGGCACTATCAACCGCTATTCCATGGCATCACATGGAGAACGTGGGTTCCCTTGTTCTTTGTAGAATCAACAGAAAATAGAAGGAAACCTTGAAAGTGTAAAGATGGGGCTCGAATGGAGCACATTTCTTTTACAGGAAATGAAAGAAAAAATGTAACCCCAGAAAGAGTAGAAGATGTGGGGTGAAGTTTTTAAAAAATGAAATGCATTTCATTTGAAAATTTTGTAGAAAGACAACATTCCCATTACATACAATAGAAAATAGAGCTCGAGATAGCTCTTTCATTCACTAGAAATGAGAAAAGATGTAGGATTTGAATGTCTGGAGAGCTTACCCACATTTTTTGTTGTTTTCCTATGAGAAAATATGTTGATGAAGCCACTATAACTCCTAAATCTGCCATGAAAAGTGCAGGAGATAGCATGGAGGAAACCCTATGTCGGTGGGTAGAGCTTCTAGAAAGCTCTATGTTGCAAATGAAATGCTTTACAATTTTTTGCATGGTTTTTTGTTTTTAGGGTTTCTACCCTAAAATGCCAACTAACTTAAGGTAGTTTTTACCTTGTGATTAAACATTTGCATCAAAACTAATACATTTGTCTAGGAAAGCAAAAAATGACTTATGTATTTTTTCTTTTGTCCAAAGCAATGTCTTATGCTTTATTTGCATCAAGTTGAAATGTAAAAATGCATTATTAAGTGATGGATTTTAATCACTTATTCAATAATGTATATAATGCAAGATAAAGCATGTGTTTTCAAAGAATAAGTCAGGGGATATGTTTGAGCCTTTTCCTTTTGCATTTACTTGCAAATGTAAAACATTTAGTTAAATGGTGTAATTATAAGCCATTTGATTAAATGTTATTTTAAATGCAAAATTGAAAAAATTATGTGTTGATATGGTTTAGTCATGAGGTGTTGAATCTTGTGCTTTGCAAACACAAAAAGCATGAGTCAGAACAACTTGGAAACATAATGATGACGGACCAACATGAAAATGGTGTGTGGGTCATCTTTGACTGATTTGGAGGGAATGAGACCATTTTGGAGGCATTTTTGTCATGCTTTTGGTATGGTTGGGTCCGAGCTTGACTTTTATTCACTTTGGAGGGATTTTGGAGGAGTTTTACAAGGTTCTTTTTTGGCCTTTATGTTGCATCCGGCCAGGGTTTCTAGAAGGACATGTGTGAGGCAGTTGTTTCAAAAATTGCTTAAGTATCTTCAAACTAGTTTTGGAAAGGAGGTCTTTCTTTCTTTCTGCAGGCATTGTAGCTTATCTTGGAGCTTTTTCAAGTAGGAGACTGCATTGTGACTCAGTATCAAACATATACAACAGTATGTAACACCATTTTTATTAATGAAATTCAATTTTTTACCTTCTTAGAAGCTACTTTAATATTGAGTGCAGTGTGGTGATTGATGAATGTTCTTGTGAGTTTTGGTAACTCCTTCAATGCTTGTCTCATTTTTGCACCTTTAGGTAGAATAACTATATATTTATGCAGGTTGTAAGCTATGTGATGGGTCAAATAGCTATTTTAGTTGTGAAAGAATTCTTTTCCTTCAAAAGTGTGAAGAGAACCAGGCCTCCTTACAAAACACTTATGCATTAATATATTAAAATATTTGAGTTGTGTCAAGTTAAGCTGAGCTTTCGATGAAACTCTGTGTGAAAACAATAGTATAGGTTCTAGGAAATAACATTAGGTGCATCACCATAGGGGTTTAGTTTTCATTTTCATGTTTCTTTCTCCCATTTTCCCAACAAGGAATAGTTTAGGTGACACCAAAAGGGGAGCCAACCCATAATTTGGAGATCTACTTTCACAATAGCATACCCACAGCCTGAAAATAGTCCCATATTGCTCCAAATTTTTGATTTTCCACAACTTGGTAAGAGGGTGAAAATTTGGATAGTTAATAGTATTAAAAAACAACTTTGAAGATATAATAGTTTGGTTAGCTATGTAGAATATGTTGCGGTCAGCTATTCATGTCAGGTGGCAGAAATAGCATGTGGTCAACATGTGATATCGACAAGGCATTATGCCAACTTGGCACCAATTTTCTTTTGTAAATAATTAAGAATGTTGTTGATTGGTTTAAATGTATAGTTCCACCTAAATTTTAAGTCCACACATTTTATAGAGTTTTATTTTTATTTATTAACAAGTATAGAAATGGGCCAAGTTATTCAATGTTATTGAGTGGTTGGTAGGGACATACATTTATAATTTTATTAATTAACATTGAATATTTATATTTTTTATATGATATATTAATATTATGCATATTCTAATTTTGATAACACTACATATTCTATAAACATATGATATTAATATCACAATTTAAGCTTGATACACTTTAAAAATACCTCTATCATTTTATAAACATGTTAAATGTTGATAGAAACTTTCATTTTATTATCTATAATTAATAATGTTGTTAATTACTTTAAATGAATAGCTCCTAAACTCTATAAGCAATTAATATTGTTGTTGATTGCTTTAAATGTATAGCTCCTAAACTATAATTATCAACATATAACATATATTTCATTTTTCTTTATTAAGAAATATAGAATAATGTTGTTGATTGATTTAAATGTATAGCTCTTAAAGTCTTATTTTTAACACATAACATATGTTTTTTAATGTAAATAAGGTTATTATCCATCTAATTATTTTATCATCTTTTCTAGGTTGACTCACTTACCCTTTGCTTAAGTTTAATTAGAAGTTATTTACCTTTTTATCTCATTTTGTAGGGAATTTACACATGTCCTCACACTTGTTTCAAGTGGTTTAACAAGTTTTGCATATTTGAAGGGTTAGTCATTGGTTTACTCTTACCTTCCATCTCCATACCTAGTTTTTAATTGAGAACAAGGGTTGTACCATCCATGAATGTAAATATATAAACCTTTGTTATTTGTATGAAGCTTATTATCTGTTAAGCACTATGACGCAACCATATATGATTTCCCTATCTAGTGTTATTTAGGTTGACCCCCTTAGGTTTTGCAAAGCTTGAAATGCAAGGGAGGAATGTGTAATATCACTCTCCTATTTGTTGGCTAAATCTCATTGAATTTAAGTATAAGATGTAGCACACCTTTTGGGTATAATGATATGCATATTTGTGAACCAACACTATCATAAACCCTCCACAACCTAGGGAGTTTGAAAATTTTGAAATTAAAAGGAAGACCGATGTGGAAGGATCTAAGGATGAAAAATTGGACATACTGGGCCCTCGATGCATTAGCCAATCTACAAATGGAATTATCAATCAATCAAGTAGAAAAAAGAGTGGAAGGAAAACAAATAAAAAAAAGTGTGAGGCTGAAGAACAAGGACTATCAAATATCTGAGTACTTTCTAAGATCTAAAGGAGTATTCCCCTCTCTTAGAGATCCATGAAGACTTTCACTTGGACTATTAAGGGCATAAATGCCCCTAACAAATGACACCTTTTTAAGTTCCATAGAGAAATAATCAAAGTTGACATATACTTACCACAAGAAACTAAACTAAGTGAAAAAGATGCAATGGCATTTAAACACATTGTAGATCTTGGGAAGGAATGTACTCAATGGCTAATGGAAACACAGGAGGATTAATCATCTCTATAATTCAATAAAAGTGTCAATCATAAATTATGTGGTGAATCCCAATTGGATCAAATGTGACGTATAGGACTATGTAACCAATTTAAATTTTGTGCTTTTCAATGTTTATGGTGCAAAAAAATAGAGGATAAACTACACTTTGGGAGACTTACTCTCAAAATCCATGAAGTTGTTGACCAAAAAATAATTGTTTGTGGTGATTTCAATGCCATAATTAATCTAAGAGAAAAATCATGAGGCTTGATGAATGAATCACAAGCAACAAAGGATTTTAGATTTTCTTTTTGAGAAAATTGAACTAATGGATGTGGAAATAAAGTAGGGTTGGTTCACTTGGAAAAATCATCACATGGGGTTTGCGAACATCTCTAAACATTGGATTGGTTTTTGTTGGAATTTATTGCTCCTGAAGCCTCCTGCTCTCATGTCAGACCCCCAGTTGTCTCACCTACCCGTCAGGAGCTCCTTTCCTCCAACGACCGTGTTTTTGGGATCTTCATCCTTGCAACTCCTAACATCCCCTGAAGTTAATGTGGTAGGAATTTTTGAATTCCAGAATTTACTACGGTAGGTGATTTCAAATTTTGAGAGGGAATGTTGAATAGACAAAAGGAATTGAATGCAACAAGTTCTGTCAGTTGGAAGAAGAGTTCATGAGCAGTAGCAGTCTGAAGAGGAATGTTTTTATTCTCTGTGTGATTCAGAGAAGTTTGTGCACAACAACAACTGTATTTTTTTTGTTTTATATATGAGTAGTGATTTATCCTAAAGAGCTCTACATAGCTCCTGGCAGTGAGCTCCTAGCAGTTCTGAGTGTGTTTATACGTTTAGTTGAGCACCCCATGAAAGCTCCCAATAACTAATAGTCAGCACAGCTTAGAGTTTATTTCTAAGTTTATGCTTAGTATTTTATGTACTGTCATTTCCAGCTTAGTTAATACAAAAAGGAAAATATTGCATGCCTAGATTTGTGTCTCCCCACGTTCTTTGTTATTCCACATTTGTATTCCCACATTTGTTTTGGAAACAAGCAACAACTTGTTATTTTTGTGCATTCATAAATTATTTTAGACATGGTATCGAGCCATAGGCCATTCTTCATGAGTTAGGGCATTTTCCTAGGTATTAAGTTTTTCTTGTTAGGTATTGTTGGAGATGAAGGGAAGAGTTGGCAGTAGCCACCATCCTTTAATGGACAAAACTATGATGTTTGGGAAAAGAAGATGAAGACCATTATGGTTGCAAATGGTTTGTGGGAGTTTGTGGTTAGTGGGTTCAATGATGTGACTAACCCAACAACATTTGTAGCTCTCTCAAATAACTAGAAGACCCAGTTGAAGGAGTTGAGGAGGAAAGATGCTAAGGCATTGAGTTTGATAGAAGTAGCCTTGATAGAGGCCATTTTTTCCAAAATAGCAGCAACTAACTATGCAAAGGAAGCTTGGGAAATCCTCTAGACCAACTACAAAGGGACTGAAAAGGTCAGATTGGTGAAGCTCCAGATGCTTCGAAGAGAGTTTGAGACTCTTGAAATGAAGGACAATGAATCCATCTTAGTTTTCACACAAGACTCAAGTTTGATAAACTAGTTGAGATTGAATGATGAGGTCATTGATGACCAAAGGATTGTGGAGAAAATCCTCAAGATCTTACCCACAAAGTTTGATGCATTGGTGATTTCCATTGAAGAGGAAAAGGATCTCACAGCATTACATTAATGAGATGATGGGTTCTCTACAAACCCATGGTAAGCCTAAATGGGTTTGCTACTTCTTCCCCAGAGAAAACTTTTAAAGCTCAATAAAATGCAAGAGGAAGTGGGAGAAGAAGCAATGGTGGAAGGAGCTCAAGGGTAGAGGTCATGACTCAGAAAAAAATGTTGGGCTTCGGGATGAGCAAGCAACCATGAAGTGAAGCGACTCTCAGGGACAGCTCCCAACAAGGCAAGAAGAACAACAATTAGGATTCAGAAAAATGAAAAAGCTTAGCTGTTGAATACACACTACTGTCATAAAATTTGGCCATTATCTGAGTGGTGGACAAAGTAAGCGTGATCGATCATAAAAAAAAAATGCAAATGTGGCTGATTTGAATGTGGTGAAGAATCGATCCTAACCTTCATCATGTACAACATTGGTGAAAAGGCAACAAAATTTTGGTATTTGGACAGCGGTTGTAGCAACCATGAGTGGTAATGAAAGTTTGTTTTCTTTCATTGATAAAAATGTAAAATCAAAGATTAGAATGGGGAACAATGGATTAGTTCATATTGTGGGAATATGATCTATTATGATCCACACCAAGCAAGGTGAGAAGAAGGAGATACAAAATGTATTACTTGCTCCTAGGTTAAAGCATAACCTCATGAGTGTTGGACAGGTGATCCAAAATGGATATAAAGTGATGATGGAGAAGGGTCCATGCGTTATTTATGACAAGAATAAGATGATGAAGGTGTTTGCAATAGTTCAAATGACAAAGAATTGGATGTTTCCTTTGAAGATTGAGATGTGTTTCTCATCTCAATCTATTGCTGCACCTCTCATGAATGAAAAATGTACAATAGTACAACAAGTAGCCCTCAAGAGCACAATTCAAGACCCCTCCAAGCTATGGCATCTCAGGTATGGACATTTAGGCTATACTGGTTTAAGTCTTTTGTCCAAGAACAAAATGATTGATGGTTTTCCAAGAATAGTAGAGCCTAATGTTAAGTGTGAGGCTTGCATTTTGGGCAAGCAACATAGGCAGCCCTTTCAATCGAGCAACTCTACAAGGGCAAGAGCACCATTGGAGCTAGTGCATATGGATTTGGTAGGCCCTATGCAAATCATTTCTATTGGTAAAATCATATTTTTTATGACCTTCATTGATGATTATAGACGTAAGACATGGGTCTATTTTTTGCAACATAAGTCTGAAGCTTTTGATAAGTTTTTGTTGTTTAAGGCCCAGACTAAAAAGGAGAGTGGACATTTTATCAAGGTCCTAAGGTTAGATTGAGGAGGAGAGTATACCTCTAATCAGCTTGTAAATTTTTGCAAGAAAAATGGCATCAAGAAGGAGCTAACAACAAGTTATACTCCGCAACAAAATGGAGTGGCTGAGAGAAAGAATAGGGCCATTATGGAGATGGCAAGGAGCATGATGAAAGCAAAGGGACTCCCTATTGAATATTGGGGAGAGGCTGTAGCAACAACTATTTATTTGATAAATAGAAGTCCAACAAAGGTGATCCATGACAAAATCCCTCAAGAGGCATGGACAAAACACAAATGGATAGTTGAGCACTTAAGAGTGTTTGGATATGTGGCATATGCCCACGTTCCCAAAGAAAAGAGGCAAAAATTGGATGACAAAGGTGAAAAGTGTATTTTCATAGGCTATAGTGAAGAGTCCAAAGCCTATAGGATGTATAAACTGGTCACCAAGAAGATAGTGATTAGTAGGGATGTGGAGTTCCGAGAGGATGAGTCATGGGATGGAGTGATAGTTTCTGACAACTCCTAAAGAAGTAGGAACAAAATAAGAAGTTTAGCAAGAAGGACCTGCAAATGCTCCTGAAAGCGTTGAACAAGCTCCTGAAAGCTCCCGACGGCTCCTGACAGCTCCTGAAGCAGGTAGAGAGTTAGGAAGATTGTCACAGATAGCCAAAAGATTGGCTCCTGAAAGCTCCCGACAGCTCCTGAACCGGCTTGTTCAGTAGAGTAGCAGTACTAGTGAAAGTTTAGACCCCACTCTTGCCTCCCTAATGCCAAAGAAGACCAAGAGTCTAAGGGAGATCTACCAGAATGAAAGGTATGATGAAGAATTTGATGAGAGTGTGAATTTTGCATTATTTTCTCATAGTGATCCGATTTATTTTCAGGATGTTGTGAAAGAGGAGAAATGGTGTGAGGCCATGGATGAGGAGATAGATGCAATAGAGAGGAACAACACATGGGAGTTAACTGATTTTCCTCCCAACAAACTAGTTATTGGGGTGAAATGGGTCTACAAGACCAAATGTAATGCCGAAGGAAAAATAGAGAGGCATAAGGCAAGATTAGTTGTCAAGGGGTACAAATAGTAGTTTGGGAGAGATTATAATGAGACATTTTCCCGTGTTGCAAGGATGGAAACTATGCGGGCAGTCATAGAAATTGCATCCCAACACAAGTGGAAGGTGTTTCAAATGGACATGAAGTGTGCCTTCCTAAATGGAGTGTCGAAAGAGGAAGTTTATGTGGAGCAGCCATTCGGATATGAAGTTTTGGGTCAAGAACACAAGGTGTATAGGCTGAAGAAATCTCTTTATGGTCTGAAGCAAGCTCCATGGGCATGACACAACATGATTGACTCATATTTGATGAGAAATGGCTTTAGCAAAAGCGATGGTGAGCCCACTCTTTACATCAAGGCATCAAATGGTAAGGTTTTGTTTGTTGTCTTGTATATTGATGATCTAGTTTTTACTGGGGATGATGATTTCCTCATTGCTGATTTTAAAGAGGCCATGAAAAGAGAGTTTGAAATGACAGATTTAGGCCTCTTGAGATATTTTCTAGGCATAGAAGTAAAAAAAATGCATGATGGTATATTTATCTCTCAAGAAAAATATGCAAATGAAATCTTGAAGAGATTTAGAATGCTTGAAAGAAATCCCGCCCCAACACCAATAGCATAGGTCTAAAGTTGAGCAAGGAATATTGCAACAACAATGTGGATCCAACCATGTTTAAAAGTTTGGTTCGAAGTTTAATGTATTTGACTATAACTAGGCCTGATATAATGCACAGTGTGAGTCTTATTTCTAGATTTATGGAGACTCCAAGAGACACCCATTGGAAAGTAGGTAAAAGAATCCTAAGGTATGTGAATGGCACCAAAGGATATGTCATTTTGTACACAACAACAAATTATTTTGGGTTGGTTAGATACACGAATAGTAATTGGGCGAGAAGTTTGGATGATAGGAAGAGCACATCAGGCTATGTGTTTCATATGGGTTCTAGAGTTATCTCATGGGCTTCCAAGAAACAACCCATAGTTTCCCTATCTACAGTAGAGGTTGAGTATATAGCAACAAATGCAGCAACATGTCAAGATATTTGGCTAAGAAGAATCTTGGTAGATTTGAGAGAAGAACAAGAAGATGGAACAACAATCTTTTGTGACAATGTTTCATCAATAGCTTTGACAAAAAATCTTGTGTTTCATGGAAGAAGCAAGCACATTGAAATAAGGTATCATTTTATTAGAGGGTTAGTTGAAAATGGTGAAATTAAAATGGCATTTTGCAGGTTTGAGTAGCAGCTAGCAAACATATTCGCCAAGCCTTTGAGAAGGGACAGTTTCGAGCGCCTAAGGAGTAGATTGGGCATTATTGATTTGGATCAGGATTGATCTTGTTTCATCGGCTCAAGACAAAGGGGGATTGTTGGAATTTATTTCTCTTGAAGCCTCCCGCTCTCACGTCAGACCCCCAATTGTCTCACCTACCCGTCAGGAGCTCCTTTCCTCCAATGGCTATGTTTTTGGGATCTTCATCCCTATAGCTCCTAATAGCCCTTGAAGTCAATGTGGTAGGAATTTTTGAATTCCATAATTTATTGTAGTAGGTGATTTAAAATTTTGAGAGGGAATGTTGAATAGACAAAAGGAATTGAAGGCAACAAGTTATGTTAGTTGAGAAGACTCAGAAGTTGGAAGAAGAGTTCCTGAGTAGTAACAGTCTGAAGAGGAATGTTTTTGTTGTCTGTGTGATTCAGAGAAGTCTGTGCACAACAACAATTGTATTTTGTTTATTTTGTATGTGAGCAGTGATTGCTCCTGAAGAGCTCTGTGTAGCTCTTGGCAGTGAGCTCCTAGCAGCTCCTGAAATTTGTTTGTCTATTTGGTTGAGCACCTCATGAAAGCTCCTAGTAGCTAATAGTTTGTAGCTTAGAGTTTATTTTCTAAGTTTTATGCTTAGTATTTTATGTATTGTCATTTCCAACTTAGTTAATACAAAAAAGGAAAATATTGCATGCCCAAATTTGTGTCTCCCGTTCTTTGTTATTCCACATTTGTATTCCCCTATTGTTTTGGGGAAACAAAGCAACAACTCTATGTTTTTCTGTGCATTCCAAAATTATTTTATATAGTTTTTGTTATTAGCCAACTAGCTTAACTCAACCAAATTATGGGAAGCTAATGTGCTACTACACTTTAGCTCTATTCATTAGCTAGTTATATTGGAAATTCATGGGGAGAATCCTCCATCACACTAATACTTTGAATTTGAGAAGATGTGCTATGAAATGAAGAACTTATTCCTCTCCTCAAAGACTGTTAGTTGTTTGCTACTATTGGGCATGACACTAAAAGTTTTCAATTTATGAAAAAGCTAAGTATAATGAAGGAAAAACTAAAGATGTAGAACAAAACATCATTAAAAAATATTTAAAGAGAAAGCCTAGGTGGAAATTGAGATGGAATCCTTGAATCAGAAGGTATTTGTACATGAGATGACAAATGCAAAAAATTTAAAAGAAAAAAGGTTATTAGCAAAGCATAGCTAAATCCTTGCCAAAGAAGAAATCTACTGAAAAAGTAAATCAAGAGAACTCTATCTATTTTAGGGGGATTCAAATATGAGTTTCTTCCACAACTATGTGAAGGCTAGGCACATCTAGAACCACATTGAGAAGACACAAAATGTCAATGGGGATCTTTTGGAAAGTATTGATGTGATACAAGAATAAGGTGTGTGTTTGTTCAAATAGTTGTTAGCTTCGTTCAATGATGTTATTCCACTCAACATTGTTGATGCCTTGGAGGAAATCCTCTGGGTGGTAACTCAAGAAAATAACCTATTTTTGATGGTACCTTTCAATAAGGAGGAAATAAAAGCGTGCAAATTTTGAACTACACTCGATCAAGTCTCCTAGTCATGACGACTTATCAACCATCTTTTATCAACAGTGTTGGGACTTCATGGGGGATGATATATGAAATTGTGGAATATTTAAGAAAGAAAAAGTATTTTCAAAGAATTTAAATAATACTTTAATTTCCCCTTTTCCAATGAAAGAGGCCACCACTTCCTTTTTAGATTTTAGACCTATTTCATTATGCAATATAATATACAAAATAATATCAAAATCAATGGCGAACAAAATAAAATAGATTCTTCTTGGAATAATATCTCAAGAGAAAAGTGGTTTCACTCTCAGATGGGACATTATGGAAGGCATAATAATGGAAAATGAAGCAATTCATTTGATTGAGACGATGAGACAAAAATCAATGATACTCAAACTAGCTATCAGTAAGACCTATGCCAAGGTTAACTGTCATTTCATAATGAAAATTTTGGAAGCTTTTATTTTGCTTGATTGTTAGAATCTGAAAAGATTATAAACCTAGAAAACTAGTGCAAAAGAATAGATATTAAACTATGAAAGCAACTGATATGAAATCAAAATAACAACATAGAGTCAGTTTCTGAGAGTAATGAAAATGCTAGAAGCAAAATAGCATTAAGAGGATGCAAAAGCAAAAGATGCAAAATACAAGCCAGGTAGCATGCTTTTATAGACCAGGGAGAGGGAGGAGGTGGCAATACTGACCAATCAGGAGCAACCATCTATCGGACTAAAGATAGCAAAGTATCTTCCCAAGATAGTTAATGGATGCTCACATGTAGGAAGGTGACACCTCATAACCACTCACCTAATTAAGCATGATTTATTAACCTAAGCAAGATTAATAAAAGGTGTAGGAAAAACCTAGGAATAATAGGGAAAATAAATAACCCAACTAGGAAATAAAAACCTACACTAACACCCCCCCTTAAGCGAAGCTTAGGTGGATGTAGAAATGGGTCCCGACAAGTCAAGCCTGATGAGGTACCCATGAACAATGATTTCCCTCCAAAAGAGAGAAAAGCCCTCCCCAAATAGAGAGAGAGAAAATAACCCCCCTAAAGTAGAGAGAGTCATGACTCCGAGTGAGAGGAAGAAGCCCCCCCAGAAGATGAAGCATCCCGCACCCCCAACAAAGCTCGCAAATGAAGAAACTTGCTCTCAGTGAAGGGTTTGGTGAATATATCAGCAACCTGCTCGGAAGTCGGATAGTAGTGAAGGTCGATGACATGGCCATGGATGAGCTCCCGGATGTAGTGCATGTGGACCTCTATGTGTTTGGTCCGTTGATGATGGACTGGATTTCGTGAGATCTGAATGGCACTCTGGTTATCACAAAATATGACCGATGGCCGTCTGATCTGAATACCAAACTCAGTGAGAAGATTCTGAAGCCAGATGGCCTATGTGGCAACATTCACAGCCCCCTGATACTCAGCCTCAGTAGAAGATAGAGCAATAGAAGATTGCTTCTTGCTCGACCAACAAACAGGACCAGAACCAAGTGAGAAGCTGTAACCTGAAGTAGACTTGTGATCCTGAGAATCGCCTGCCCAATTTGAATCTGTGTAGCCCACCAAGTCAAGATCAATACCCGCTGCATAGTGAATCCCAAAACTATGAGTACCCTGAATGTAGTGAAGGATCTGCTTGGTTGCTTTCCAGTGCAGCTCATGAGGCTCCTACATGAATTGAGAGACCATGCCTAGAACATATGAAATGTCGGGTCTCGTATGAGTCAGATAAATGAGACTCCCAACAAGCTGTCGGTACAAAGTGCCATCAACAAGGGGTGAAGAACACTGAGCCTCAAGTTTGACTCCAGAAAGAAAGGGAGTCAGAGCAGGCTTACATTTAGCCAGATGAAACCTCGAGAGAAAATCTAGAGCATACTTGGACTATGTGATTGTGATCCCAAAAGCAGACTGGTAGATCTCAATCCCGAGAAAGTAGTGTAACAAGCCCAAGTCAGTCATCAAAAACCTATCATGAAGGGCAGTTTTGACAGCCCTAATGGTGGATGAAGAACTCCCTGTGATTAGCAAGTCATCAACATACAAAACCAGAAATAGGAGTGAATCATCCTGCTGCAAAATGTAGACATTGGGATCTGAATGGCACCGAGTGAACCCAACTGATAGAAGGAAGGAGTCCATCTTGGCATACCAGGCCTGAGGAGCCTGTTTGAGGCCATAGAGAGACTTCCGAAGATGGCACACAAGTGAAGAATCCTGAACGAACCCCTGTGGCTGCTCCATGTAGATCTTCTCCTGAAGGTCACTATGAAGAAAGGCACTCTTCACATCCATCTGGTGTACTTCCCAACGGTTGGCTGCAGCAATGGAAAGAACAAGTCGGATGGAATTCATTCGGGCAACTGGCGCAAAAGTATCAGAGTAGTCAATCCCAGGAACCTGGGAGAATCCTTTGGCGACCAAGCGAGCCTTATGCTTGTCAACCGACCCATCTGCTGCAAATTTTGTCTGATAGATCCACTTACATCGAACAAGTTTTCTTCCCTTAGGAAGAGGGACAAGATCCCAAGTGTGGTTCCTCATCAAGGAACTATACTCCTCCTGCATAGCTGTATCCCACTCGAGAATACCAGAAGCCTCGTGAAAAGACTATGGATCTGAGGCAGTGGCAATGAAAACATGTGGAGCATCCTGGAATTGTGAACAAGTCCTCCTGGTGTCTGATGGATCCCCAACCCAATCACTTGCAGACTGCAAAGTTTGTCTAGCCCAAAGTGGACCGGAAGATGGAGAATGTGGAGGAGAATCATTAGCCTCTGAATGATGACTAGGAGAGGAAGGAGGTGAGTCCTCTGAATCACTCTCGTCATCAGAAGAAGACTGCTCAGGTGAATCTGACTCATTAGAAGATCTGTCATGTACCCCAAGTGACTCTAATGTCAATGTAGAAGGAGGTGGAGAAGTGATAGAAAGTGAGCTCGAAGAGCCCTCCTCAAACTGAACACTCCTCTCAATGAACAACTCATGTGTAGTAGGGTGGAGCAACTGATAACCCTTAACACCATTAGTGTAACCTACAAATATGCAAGGTCTACTCTGCAGATCCAAGGCCTTGCATTTCTCTACAGGAATGTGGGCCCATGTAGGAGAACCAAAAACTCAAAAGTGCTTAACTGATGGTTTCCGACCGCTCCAAGCTTCAAAAGGAGTAATTCCCTTCAAGGCTCAGTGAGGAACATGGTTCTGGATGTAACAAGCATAGTTAATGGCCTCTGCCCAATACTATGGTGCAAGAGATCTGGAGTGAATCATGTAGTTTGCCATTTCCTTCAAGGACCTATTCTTTAATTCTGCAACACCATTTTGCTGAGGATTGTATGGGACTGAATGCTGCAAATCAATCCCCTCTAAAGTGCAAAACTTCTCAAACCGATGGTTGACATACTCACCACCATTGTCAATGCGCAAAACTTTGATGGCATTCCCGGATTGCTTCTCTACAAAAGTTTTGAAGTCCTGAAAATGATCAAATACCTTTGAATTTTGTTTGAGAAAGTACACCCAAGTATAGCGAGAAAATTCATCAATGAATGTGAGAACATATCTAGCCCTGCTGAATGAAGGATGCTGGAATGGACCAGCCAAATCACTATGAACTAACTCCAGTATCTGTGAAACTCTCCATGCCTTTCCTTTGTCAAACTTTTCCTTAGGATGTTTACCAAGTATGCAACCTTGGCAAACACCAGCTGAAAACTGAACTGAAGGCAACCTTGTGACCATGCTCTGCTGGTTGAGCTACTGCAAGTAGCGGTAGTTAAGATGGCCAAACCGCTCATGCCATAGTCTACTCACATCATCAGAATGAGTGAGCAAAACAGTCGAAGGAGGATCAGGAACAAAGTGAGAAAATAGATAGAGCCTTGACTGATGATCTGCTCTCCCAACTGCAATTGTAGAACCACTGTGCAATTCACGAATCTCCACTGAATCAGGAGTGAACTCAACCCGCTTGCCTGAACCTATGTGAGTGATCTGGTATACCGATAGGAGATTAGTTGATAATGAGGGCACACAAAGAACATCATGGAATGTGCCATCCCCCACATCAACAGACCCTCTCCCACACACCTCAACATGAGTGTCATCACCCATCAAAATGGAAGGCATAGTACATGGCTCCAAAGATGTAATCTCTTCCTTAGATGAAGCCATGTGGTGCGAAGCACCCGAATCAAGAACCCAAGTGGATGGTGAAGAAGCAACTGCTACAAGGGCCTTGCCCTTTCCTTTCCCCTTGTTGTTTTCTTTTGCCTTGTTAGACCCCTCACTAACACTTTGTTTGATTGACTCAGGAACACTAATATTATTCTTCTCAAGAATGTGTGTCAAGTGATCAATTTGTTTCTTCAGACATTTATGTTCATCATGACCGGGTCTTTTACAGTAGGCACATTGGACCTTCTCTTTCTTAGGCTTGTCCCCCTTGGAAGATTGGGTCTCATTGGTTGCTTTTGAAGCAACTGGTGTCTGATCCTTCTTCTCCTTGCTATTCTTTTGTTTCTTATCCTTATTCTTGTTGTCACTACTTTGTCCTTTCTATTCTTTTGTGCCTTGGTTGGCAGCCAGGGCATGTGACTTAGAGGACTTAAGAGTGCCCATCTAGATTAGCTTATCCTGTTCCCGAGTGAGAGAGATAGAAAAATCATCTAAAGATGGCATGGTGAATTGAGTACCAAGTGCACCCTTAGTAGCATAGAAGGTAGAAACAAATACAAAATATTTTGAACTTAGCTTAGAGAGTATGCTGAGAATCAGTTGTTCATGTTTCTTTTCTATTCCACATTGTTTTAACTGCAGCCTTAGTGATTTCAATTTAGTGAAGAAATCTTGGATTGTGTTGAAATTGCCTGGACTTAAACTTATTAGTT
>VDFB02379422.1:0-23921 GCA_007258455.2 Sequoia sempervirens
AAAAGCATTGTTTGGGAGTTAATTTAATGGCATAAGCCTTCCACCTACTGTTAATACTGTTTCTCAGTGGTAAGGCAATATAATGTGGTAGGGTAACCTTTCTTATATTTTAGATGTATAAAAGAAACAATTTAGGAGGTTGGGAATGCTGCCCTTGGGTAGACTGTGTGTATTTTCATGTGGAATAGGGGTGTCCATGAGGGTTTGTAAAGAAATAGTAAAGGAAATGATATTGTGATGTATTTATGAGTTTATGCAAGGTTTACTCATGATGTTTGATGCATTGGTTATGCTTCTGGAATCTGGGAGATAGGTGAATCATTAAAACCCTAGGTTAATGCATGGTAGAGGAGGGTTTCATATAACAGTGATAAAGAGGCCTTGAAGTTATAAATAAATTGTGGAATCTGATGTTTTGGCATATGATAAATGATTTTCCAAGAGTTCATGGTGGTTGGATAAGTCTAAAGAGTAGTTGGTTTGTAAATTAGGGCTAATTTTGTAGCCTTTTGAGCAGGGTCACTTAGTGAAATTCTACAATGTTGCAAAATAACCTTGTATGAATGATTGGGAAATTGTTTTTGATGTTGAATGGATGCTATGTAGATGTTGTGTTGGCATTTTTACAGTCTTCTTGTAAAGATATTCTCTTTAGTTGATTTTTGGAGACTTGAAGCTATAGTGTAGATATTTGAGAGAAGTTGTGTCAATTTGTTTCTTGGGTTCCACCACCTCTGCATCATAGTGGTATCAGAGCAGGGAGTAGATTTTGGTTTGAATTTTGCAAGTTGAAGAAGAGGCAAGGTTGACAAGATGCCTCCAAAGAACAAAGATATGGTTAAAGAGATGAAGGAGATGAAGGAAAGGCATGCAAGAGAACTCAAAGAGTTGGAAGAGAGGATCATAGCCCTGGAGACAAACAAGAGAAGAGATGCTGAAGAGAGTGAGACAGAAGAAGAGGAAGATGAGGAGTTTGAATACATGGAAGAACAACTTGATCCAAAGGACCAAAGAATTGCAAAGTTGCTGAAGGCAGTGAAAGGTGACAAACCTAAGGTAAAACTTGATGTTTCTAAATATGGTGGTAGTCTAAATGATGAAGAACTACTTGACTGGATTGTTGCATTAGATAATAATTTTGAACGTGAAGAAGTTCATGAGGAGCAAAGAGTAAGGATTGCAAAGACTAAGTTGTAGGGTCATGCTTTGGTATGGTGGGATTACTTTCAGTCTGAGAGGAGGAAACAAGGAAATTCTAAGATCACATCATGGGACAAGATGATATCTAAACTCAAAGGTAAATTCTTACCCAAAGATCACCAAGTTCAAATGTTTAAGAGATTACAAAACTTAAGACAAAGGGAAATGGATATTAAGTCTTATACTGAGGAGTTTTATAAATTGAGTCTAAGGTCTGGTCATCATGAGAACAAAGATGAAAAAATTTCTAGGTATATTGGTGGTTTAAGGCTTAATATACAGGATGAATTGGTTTTGGCTAACCCTAGGAGTGTAGAGGATTGTTATCAAATGGCTATCAGGGTGGAGGAGAAATTGAAGAGAAGGCAAGACAAAGCAGTTAGAGGTATAGGTGGTGCATCAAGAGGAAGAGGATTCATGTCTAGTTCAAATCCAACCAATGATAATCAAGAGGATTCCATGAAAGGCCAAGAGAAATTTGATTCCAAAGGTGGATGGAGAGGCACAAGAGGCAGATTTGGAGGAGGTAGGAATTCCAACAATGCATTTTCAGGAAGATGCTATACTTGTAACCAACCTAGACACCCATCCTTCAAATGTCCTAAAAGGCAAGGTTCAAGCTCTCATGGAGGAGAAAGGAGGAATCAACTAGTGCATGAAGATGAAAAGAGTGTGACTTCACTAGTAGTGAACCTCACATCAGAAATTGGAGAATCCTTGATGCTACACAAACAACATTTGAAGACTTCTAAAGAGGAGGAGCCATTGCATAGAAAAGTACTCTTCAGAATCACTTGCAAGGTACAAGGTAAGGTATGTAGGATGGTAGTGGACTTAGGTTCAACTAAAAACATGGTTTCTTGTGAAATGGTGAATAAACTCAATTTGAAAAGAATTCCTCATGATTTTCCCTACAAGGTCTCTTGGTTAAGAAATGGTCAATCATTAATAGTGAATGAGCAAGCTATGGTAGATTTTCAAATAGGTGAGTATAAGGACAATGTTCTTTGTGATATTTTGCCAATGGACTATTGTCACATACTCCTTGGAAGGCCATGGCAGTATGATAGGAGTGCCATCTATGATGGGAAGGCAAACAAATACACAATCATGAAAGGTGGATAGAGGTTTGTTTTGACTCCTTGGGTAGAGAGTGAGAAAGGAAAGGAAAAGGTCATCATGTGTGGGAACAAGGAGCCTCTAAATGTTGTGAAAGAGGTAATTTTTTTTGATGATATGCACAAATGTAAATCTGAAAGTGCAGGTACAGTAGATCTAAAGGTCAATTCAGGGTTAAAGAAGACAAAGACAGTGAATGTGCAGGCCAGTGTGCTAGTAGGTACTATAGATTACCCTGTGGTTATGCAACAAGTTGAGAAGCAATTAGAATCTGATGGTACAGTGAGTGGATAGGTTGAGAGGATAGGGGTAAGGAAAGATAATAAGGCAGTGAGTAAAGGACAAGAAAAACAGGGCAGACAAGACAGTTGCATACTTGAGTATGAAAGGACAATGAGGACAAACCAGGGAAGTACTGACATATGTTTGTTTGTAGGTACAATGCAGGGTAAAAAAACACATCTTGGTCAGGAGAAGGATATAAGACAGTTGACTGGTCTGAGAACAGAGGCAAGGTAGAATGCTTGTATGCATACAATACACCATGAAGGAAGTTTAGGACAGTTTGTATATCCAGTGTACATGAAACAGTGGAATGCCTTTGTGAATCAAGTGAGTTTATGTAATACTTGGAGGTAGTAGTATCCACACCAACTCATGGGACATGAGAATTTTCTAGGGGGGGTGTATGGTGTAGGAGCACCTACACCACAATGTTCATCTTTGGTCAATTGAGTGCCTAGTAGGTTTATTTTAAGTATTTTGTGTTTATTTTGTCCAATAAGGTCTAAAAAGACCAACCATAATGTAATAAATGTGTTTTTTGAGTCATTTAGGGAAGAAGGTTAATCTTGCACCTACAAGTGTTTGTAGCCTTTGAAGGAAAATATTGGAATTTGTATTAGGGGGGTGCAAGGTTTGGGTCTTATGAAGGTGACGAGGCTATTTTGAAGCCTTTACTATGATTTTAATTGTCATAGGTTGCAAATAATGCATAGGTATTTCATATGCTTGTAAAAGTAATCCAAATAGGTAATTAGGCCTCCAATAGTCCTAATCTTTCAAAAAGTTATTAAAAGGTAGTTATGGGCGTTGGGGAGATGGTTCTTGGTTTGAGAATATATTTAAAGGCCTCTTCAAGGCTTGGGAGAGGTTAGAAGAAGCATTGTATTAAATTTGCAAGAAGCAATACCACATTTTCCTATGCAAAACTCTGTTTTTCACTGTTTTCCTGAACTTTGCAGGCTGTGTACGGAACTTTAAAGATCTAAATTTTTTAGTTTCATGTAGATATAAGTCTTACCTTTCCTTTGAGTCCATTTTGAAGATTTAATATTCATTTTGGAGGGAGCATTCAAAGATTTTCTAAAACTACCTATGTAAGGTAGAAAAAGCATTGTTTGGGAGTTAATTTAATGGCATAAGCCTTCCACCTATTGTTAATACTGTTTCTCGGTGGTAAGGAAATATAATATGATAGGGTAACCTTTTTTATATTTTAGATGCATGAAAGAAACAATTTAGGAGGTTGGGAATGCTTCCCTTGGGTAGACTGAGTGTATTTTCATGTGGAACAGGGGTGTCCATGAGGGTTTGTAAAGAAACAGTAAAGGAAATGATATTATGATGTATTTTTGAGTCTATGCAGGGTTTACTCATGCTGTTTGTTGCCTTGGCTATGCTTCTGGAAGCTGGGAGGTAGGTGATTCATTAGAACCCTAGGTTAATGCATGGTAAAGGAGGGTTTCATAGAACAGTGATAAAGAGGCCTTGAAGTTATAAATAAATTGTGGAATCTAATGTTTTGGCATATAATAAATGACTGTCCAAGAGTTCATGGTGATTGGAGAAGTCTAGAGGGTAGTTTGTTTGTAAATTAGGCCTAAATTTGTAGCCTTTTGAGTAGGGTCACTTAATGAAACTCTACAATGTTGCAAAAGAACCTTGTATGAATGATTGGGGAATTGTCTTTGATGTTGAGTGGATGCTATGTAGATGTTGTGTTGGTATTTTTACAACCTTCTTGAAAAGATATGCTCTTTTGTTGATTTTGGAGACTTGAAGCTATAGTGTTGATATTTGAGAGAAGCTATGTCAATTTGTTTCTTGGGTTTCCACCACCTCTGCATTCATCATATTAGGTTATTTAGTTTAATTATTTCAATCATTCTAAATCATTTCTAATCTACTCCCATCCTCAAAAAGATGCAAATCCAAGTTTGATTGACTCACCTAAGAGGTAGTAAGTGAATCTATGCACCTTGTTTGTTTATTTCCTAATGAAATTATAGAAATGATGGTACCCAATTAAACTTAAGTTTTAGATATTAAAATTAATGTCACCACATTTTTATGTTTCAATTGTAAATCACCTTTCATGGTGGTGTTGTTATAACACCCCTTGAGGTTTTAGCCTTATCCTATCATTATTTATGCACCCTCGAGGTGAGGTTTTTTGGTCCTTCATGACATTAAACTTTGTGCACCCCCTGAGGTGAGTTTTGTTCATCCCCCATGATGTTAAACTTTATACACCCATGAGGTGAGTTTTATGCACTCCCTGAAGCATTATTTTGAAATATAGTTATGGATTCAACATAACTAAGCTTGTTGGGTCATGAACTTGAGCACTCCTTGTTAACATGACCACCTAGCATAACATGCCTTTCTTTCCAATAGAGACATGTGTATCACGAGTGTTTAGCATAACACATATTGCTAGCCTTGTGGAACCCATCTATTGCATGGAAACCTAGCATAATATAGCTTACTAGCCAGTAGATCCATGTGGCTCATGAGTGATGTGGAATAACACAAATTTCTAGTCCTCACGGGATAATCCCTTCATTTGATGGATGATATTTGGTATTTGAGATAACTTAAGACTAAGGTCTCCTTTCCTTACCTACTCAAATCCATTTTAGTACTAACCTTATGTTTTGTTATGTGTATTTTGTGTGTCTTCTTCATGTTTACATTTTGTTTTTTTTCATTTCGTCAACATCTTTATATTCCATCATGCCATGTGTGTTCATTGTTCATGCTTCATATTTTTTGACATGTATGTTTTTGTATGTTGTCTTGCTATATTTCATACATGTGTGTGTTCCTTTTCTCTTATATTGGTTTACCATGTGATCTTGAATCTTGGGGGCTAGTGCATCCCCCTAGATTCATTATTATCCTATCTCTTCAACATTTTGACATTTAGACCCCTCTTGACATAGATTTTCTACTTTAGTATGAGTTTGAGCATAAGTTCATACTCTCACTAAAGGGGCTAAATGTAGCTTCAAAAATTGTCACACTTGATAACTTCATAGTATATTTATCCCCCCTAAATTATTGAGCCTAATTGGGTCCCTAATTTCTTAAATTATGCATTCTATATCCCATTTGTACCACTTTTTGAGAAATTGCAAGCATTGAATAAATGCATCCAATTATTACTTTTCCCCCCAACACTTAATGTCCTAGAAAATAGGGCTAGGCCTCATTCTCCCTAGGACATATGGGTCTCCCTACTTTTTTGAGGAAATTTTTTGGATATGTCGGTGTTAGTATTTTAACATTCAAAATTCAACTTACAAATGTCAGCTATTAGGATTTAATTCTTAAGAAATTAGAGAAATGCCTATAAATACCTAGTTATTGCATCATTTGAAATCTAAAAAACACTAAGTGAAATTATCTTGCAAGATGTGAACATCATGAGCATTCAAGAGAAAGTCAAGATTAGAATTTTGGTGCTTTATTGCAGAAATTCAAGATCCTAACATCATGTCAAATATTATGTGATTTTATTTGTGTTTATGTTATCATTGTTTGTGAAGGCTAACCTTTATTGTAGGTCTCTAAGCAATTTCAAGCAATCAAGAAAGAAAAATCCAAGACCTTGAGGTGATGTGCATGACTTTAGTCCTTCAAGGAAGCCATTGAATGGTGGTGAGGTACAACACTTTTTGATTTTATCATTCCTTCCTATTCATTATCATTTTATCATTGACATTGTAATTGTGGAAGTGGAAACACTAACATGGGGTTTGACTAAGGCAAGCCCCTAAATGGCACAACCCTATCCTTATCTTTGAATGTACATGTTTTAGGTCTGAAGAGGATTGAAGGAAGCTTTAAGAAAAATTATTTGTTGTTTTAATTTAATCCCTACATCTTGTCAACTCATAGAAACTCGCCTACATAATTATCTGATAGTGTTTTGATAACTTTGCGAGTGGAAACAAAGATCTCAATTTTTTCATCAAAGGACCTTAAAAAATAGAGCAAGAAAGGTGTAAAAGGACTCATACACCCTTGGGAGAATCTGTCCTTGTATCAAAATCGATACCATATTTTTTGGGTAGGTACATAGTCCTTTGCACTTCCTAGATCTTCCTATAATCCACTGTTTTAGTTTATCAATTGTCAAATTATTGTATTTTTCATATTAGGATACCTAATCTAGTTAGGTTAATTAAAGAAAATAAATTCCAATCCATTTCTCATCCCTTAAAGATGTAGATCTAGGTCTGATTGGCTCACCTTCATGGTTGAAAGTCAATCTAAACACCATGTTGATCTCCATGTTAATGAAATCCTAGAAAAAGACCTTGAATCCTATTGTTCTAAGCATTTGGACTTAGGATTTCCTTTTTCTATGTTTCACCATAAATAAAATCTCGATGACCGACTTTGGAAACTTGAATTGAAAATAATAAAGTGTCAAAACTGACATATTTAAATTTGGTTCCAACCAAAATAGGGGGACTAATTCACCATAGGGCATATGTGTCCCAACCCATTTTTCTAGAAATTAAGGTGTCAAGGGAAAAGTATTAGATAAATGCATTTATTTTCCACTTGCAATTTGTCGATAATTGTTAAAAATGAGCCATGGAATGCATAATTTAGAAAATTAGGTGTTCAATTAGGTCCATGCACTTAGTGGGGAGCAAAACATAGTGTGAAATTTTCAAGGGTTAAAATTTATGACACTACATTTAGCCCCCACTTTAGTGAGAGTATGAACTTACACTTAGACTCACGCTAAAGTAGAAAATATATGTCAAGAGGGGTCTGATTGTCCAAATATTGAAGGAAGAGATAAGATGACAAAAAGGATCTTTGGGAGTGCACAAACCATAGGATCAAGATCATATGGGAAGAACAAACATAAACACAAAAGGAACACACATGTATACCAATGCAACAAGACAACACAAAATATACATGTCAAAAGCATGAAGCATACACAATGAAAACACAAAAAAATGAACAAAAACATGATGAAAACACAAAGAATACATGAAAAATACACACAATAAACACAAGGTTAGTACTAAAGGGATTTGACCTGGTAAGGTAAAGAGACCTCAGTTTTAATTTTTCTCAAATATTAAACATAATCCATCAAATGACTGTTAGTTATGCAGAGCAACCAAAACTTAGCACAACTTGGCACAAGTGAAACAATGATCCATCACCAAAAATTACAAAAATTCAACAAACTTTATTCACTTGACAACTTTCATAAACTGATTCATCTCAAACAATGATTAAGTGCATTCTAGATCACATTGGAAACATTGCCATGGCAACCCACAATTTAATGCAACAAACTGTCATTAATAAATTTCAAAAAAATAATAATGAGGACAATCTCTTTAGTGAGATTGAATATAACATAACTACAGACCTTTCCTCCAATTTTTATGAATATCCAATGGTGAAAAAGAAAGTTATTGCATTTTTCACAAAATTGCAAACCCTAGGTAGGGTTTAGACTTTCCCTCAGAAAAATGGTCATAACTTATTCAAATATTAATGAAATTTGATTCTAGACTTGAACAAAATTAAAGTAGATTCACATGGAAACAAAATACAATTGTTTTTAGATCCAAAATATAGATTGTACAATCCGTACCATCACATTTTTCAGACTGCAAATTCTGCACAATATTGTTAGAATAGGGAAGTCTCACCAAAATAGTCATATCTCCCACAAAACTCAATAAAATTTAATTAAAAAAACATAATTGTAAACTAGAAAAAAATATATTTCCTTCCATATATTATACTCCATCATATAATTCCATACTAGGCCGTACAATGCACAACTTCAGCCTAAAAACAATGTGAAAATTAGAAAATGCACACACAATTTGAGGTTTCCATTCATCGAACTTCAAAAATAATGTCTCCAACCCACAATTCAAGTTTTGGAGGGTTTATTTATACATTTACAACCAAAACCAACTATTTTCAACCACCTTTTGATTAGTTTGTTGACAAAACACCTTAATGACACTTTTTGACAAGTTGTTTGACAACTTTCTTGAGCAACTTTTACAATTTTTACAATATTTAGGTCTAAATTTCACCAAATGACAAAAAATGGTCCTAAACCACTTAGGATGGTATCAAATGACCTTATTTACATCAATAAATCCAAAACAAATTAAAAACCAAAGTTTCACAAAATAACTTAAAATTGCATCGAGGGTGCTCCTACACCAGTTAGTCAAAGAATTCTCCCATGGGGACTAGCAAACTATGTTATTCCACATCACTCATGAGCCACATGGATCTACTGGCTATCAAGTTGCATTATGCTAGGTTTCCATGTAATATGATGGGTTCCATAAGGCTAGCAATTTGTGTTATGCTAAACACTCATGAAACACATAGCTCTACTGTCAGGCAAGGTTTGTTATGATTGGAAACCATGTTAAAAGAGGTTTCCATGAATCAACAAGTTGCATTATGATGAATCCATGAAACAATTTTTATAATAATTTGTATAAACTTTCCTAATAAGGTGCATAAAATTGCGTAAGAAGACACATGAACTTTCCTAAGAAGGCACAAAGACTCACTGAAGAAGGTGTAATAAAATCTCCTAAGAAGGTGCATAAAATTACCTAATAAGCCACAAAGACTCGCCTAAGAAGGTGCAATAGAATTTCCTAAGAAGGTGCATAAATATCTAAGAAGACGAAACAAGACAATGAAAAAACTTAAAGGGGTGTTATAAATAACACCACCACAAAAGGTGCAAAGCAACAAAGGAGCATTGCTTGATACACGAAGGGTCGCTCCTTAAGGGATATCACACATGACATCACCACCAAGGGAGGAAAAGCCATGGAATAGAAACTCACACCTTAGGGAATACTAGCCATAACATTACCACCAAGGGGAATGCCATATGCCATAAAAATTCACATCCTTAGGAGATATCAAGTCCAATATCACCACAAAGGAGATGCTAACATGGATCAAGGACACAATTTCATTGCCAAGGTCACACTTCCTAGGAGATGTATGCTATCATTACTAAGAAGGGACCAGTTATTATGCAAAAAATGAGTGGGGGACTATAGGCCCCCCTTAAAATTTTAGTGTAATTGATACACTAATATTTTAAGGAGATACAAAGGGATCCCTTTCTAGAAGGAATACACCTAACACAAGGCTACCTAACACCTTGCCCCCAAAGTGTAGGGAAAAAGGTGATCCAATATGGATGATGATATACTACTCCTTACAAGATAAAATATGATTGCATAAATCGAATTTTATACCCCCATGCATGGTAGTGAGTATGTTATGATACTACAACTACCATATGGTAAAGAGCAAAGAAGATGCCTTAATCAATCACATAAGGTCAAATTATTTCAATTTCTTTCTCAAAGCACAACATTCATCAGTGGTGTGTCCAAATGTTCTATGATATGCATAGTAGGATGTGTTTTTATCTTTTCCTTTCTTACTTCCTTCATCATGGATAGGTGGTAGTGTAATGTATCCTAAGTCCAAAAGTCTGGCTAAAGCATGCCCAATCTCAGATAAAGGATGTGGATTAGGTAACACACCTTTCCTAATAGGACCATGGACTTTGTATGGCTTTTTTGGTGGAAAAAATGTTTGATGTAAAGGTGGAGGACCTTGGTAACCTATTCCTTTCATGTATTCAAATGGTGTTTTTTTCCAAAAGGGGATGTATTTCATGTTCGGTATTTATGCCACATCCTTGTTTTTTAAGATCCTAAAGCCTTGGCCATAACATTGTTCCATGTTAATGGATGTGTTGATAACTTTATTCTCATAGGATAGATGAGAATTAGGTGGTATGTTTTCCTTGTGATTATTACCAATAGGTACTTATATGTATATTGGTTGAGGTATGAATCATAAGTCACTTCCTTATGTGAGGTGGAGAATATATCAAGTGGTGGTATGGCAGATGTTATTGATTGTTGATATGGGTGATTAGGCCATTCCATTGAAGGATAAAATACCACATTGTTCTCAAGGTTACATAAAGAATTATATATGAATTCACTTATGCTCTCCTTATCTTGAACCAAGATATCTTCATTGAGAAGATATACATTGGGAGATGAAGGATCATGAGCTAAGTTAGGATCATCACCAAACACACAACATGAAACATCAACCAAGGATTTCAAGGAAATCAATATTTTACCGAAACACTTAGCCATTATGAAAATTTAATAATTATAACAAGGTTCAATTTTTTTATGTAATAGGTAACTAGAAAATAGACAAAATATTCATATAGAGGATCCTGAGAGAGCTCTGCTATATAAATTTGAGCCAAAAATAATAGGACAAAGCCACCCTAGGGCATCTTTGTCCTAGACAGGGTTTAAAAAAATTGAAAATTTGACTATTTATTAGACTAATTAAGGGTTTTGTATCTATGTGCAAATAGGCCTAATAGTGAATATTTTTCTAGAATTTGCTCACTTTAAGAGGATGAAATTCAAAATGCAAGTGTATAACAATGTTGAAAATGTTTGAACAATAAATGATAATTTGAATGTAATTCCTAGATCTAAAATGTAACAATTGACTAATTCTAAAATCATAAATATGAAAATGATGATTTTGATACAATTTTGAAACAAAACAATACAAATTTTCACTTTTTTAAACTATATGAAAGATACGTAAATGAATACAATGAACAATTTCATATTTCAATGACCTAATGCAAATTTATAGATGCAATTGGGATGGAGATTTAAGCTAGAATGATTGAAATTAACCCTAGTGCAACCTATGATGTAATATTGTATGCATTTTTTGAATTTTTGTCTTTTATGATACAAAAATGAGTACCTAAATGAACAATGAAAAATAATGCAAGGTAAAACCAAGATCCAAGATGACTTGCTTCAAGTTTCAAAATGTATATAATGTCAACATGTCAGCTCAACAAAACGATATGTTGGAAAAATGGAAACACCTTTTTGAGATTTAAACTCTAGGGTTTGGAACCTTTTTCCATTTATCATTAAGAATGAGGATGGAAATGGTATGATTGTGGGGGTTTGATGCACTTGGACAAGATATATGATTGAATTACAACCTGAAAGGTGAGTGAAATGCCCCTTGAATAAATCTAGGATGAGTTTAGGTATGAAAAGCAATGACATAACTAGGCTAATGATGCAATTAACTATTCTAATTCAAATAGAGTAAACACATAAAATCATAGAAAAATTTAGACAACAAAAATGGATAGAGCAGGAAACTATACACCCATGGTTAAAATATGAGGTTGAAAATGGAGGAATAATTTTCCATAGGGAATATGTGTCCTTGTAGAGATATTTTATATCCATTTTTGTAGTCCTCTAGTGCTAGATTAGAGCTTTCCATTTCCATCTACAAATTTTTTAGATCACTGTCAGATATTTATGTAAGTGAGTTTTCAAGAGGTAGAGTTTTTATTGCAATAATTCATGATTTATCTTCAAACTTCCTTCAATCTCATTCAAACCTAAAAACAACACATTCAAAGAGAGAGGAAGGGTTGCACCATTTAGGGGATTACCATAGTCAAACCCATGTTAGTATTTCCATTTCCACAATGGCAATTCCAATGATAAAAAGATGAATGAGAGGAAGGAATGATGAATCAAAAAAATGTTTCCACTCACTACCCTTCAATTGATTCCTTGAAGGGTTGGAGTCATGAAAATATCCTCAAGGTTTAGATATTTCTTAGTTGATTTTCTTGAATTTCTTGAAGGCCTACAAAAATGTTAGCCTTCAAAAACAATGATAAAATGAAAATACATAAACTCACATATGATTTGACATGATTCTTGGATCTTGAATTTCTGCAATAAATCACTAAAATAATACTCTTGACTTGATTGATAATTCTCTTGATCAACAAATTTGCTAATAATCTCTTGTTTGATTTCAAATGATGCAATAACTAGGTATTTATATGCAATTATTAAATTTTCCACAAAGTAAATCCCAATGACCGAATTTGGACACTTGAATTGAAAATAATAAAGTTTTGACACTGACATTTGAATTTGGATCCAACAAAAATAAGGGAACTAATTCACCATAGGGCTTATGTGTCCCAACCCTATTTTCCTAAAATTAAGGTGTTGAGGGAAAAGTATTAGATGAATGATTTTTTTTCCACTTGTAACTTGTCGATAACTATTTAAAATGGGCCATGGAATGCATAATTTAGAAAATTAGGTGTTCAATTAGGTCCATGCACTTAAGGGAGATAAAAACATAGTGTAAAATTGGAAAGGGTGACAATTTATGATATTACACCATATTTTAGGTGGCAATATGATTGCTTGATAGATGCGAACCCCAAAAGGACAAATAAACAATAATTGCAGCACAATTTTTTTTTTATAAAGTAAACATAACATACAAGTATTACACATTAAGTCATGACATGAATTCCATTTAAGCAGATTCACTAACACATACATCCCTTGGGGTACACGAAGAGTCATTACTAGACTGAGATCCACACAACAACAATAAAGAATAAAATCTAGAGATGTAATCCATAACAAAGTAAACATTAACAATTATAACATATACATGAAAAGCATTGATAAGGAACCATCTGAGTACATAAATACAACATATGCATAATTAACTCAACACATTGAATAACAACTGCCAATAGCCACATAAGGTTTAATGTTACATTACAATACAATATTCAAGAAGTACAATGATACAAAAGTGTTTCCAATTTGCAAGGAAACCATACAACAAGAATCATGATACAAACGAATAGATGAAAACTAGCTCCAAGATGGATACAACACTGAAGTCGCTGCAACCGCACCAATCCGCACCTCTCGATCCTCGACTGGGGACCCAATGGGGTGCTTAGCACGTTCCACCCGACCGTGTGAGTCCGAAGACCCACCCCCCGTGCTAGGAGCTAACAAGAAAGAGACATCAACCAAGAACATCCAAAAAGGAAACCACAAGACTCCACAACATACAAAAGTATCATAAAACTTAAGGATTACAAAGACATAATCAACAATAACCAAGAGTCATTAAAATAACTTAAAATCATACATCTCATCACATAAATCAAAGCAATGACTAGTAACAAGTAACCAAAGGATGATCATGAAACACTTCCAAATCAACTGAATTAATAAACATAATACAATTCCAAATTGCAATACAATAACATCATATCACCACATCAAAAGAGAACAAGGTCATAAGTCAAATATCAATGAGATCATACAAGACCACAAAGTACACCAAAGATATATCAAGACAATAATCATAAATCAAGATAGATCCAAGTATCAACAATCTAAACCAAATCCCATAACCTACTTCCAGAGGAACTCAATAAAGTAAAACACATGGGCAACTAGGGGAGAGTGTCATCGCATAGTCCTACATGGGCTGTCCTGTGCTCTTCCTCCCAACTGGAGGCGTCGGTCCCATCTATGGCTGTCCTGTGCTCTTCCTCCCAACTGGAGGCGCCAGTCCATAGGGTGACTCATGCGGAGCCGTAGACCTCTTGTGAAGACGAGGTCACGACCTTGCCAACCACGGCCTTCTCAGCCTTCCATTAGCCTACGGAAGCACTAATGAAGACGAGGCATCCCATTTTATTAATCTTATAGTGATATTGCTACCCAACCCTCCTAAATAAGTTGGTAATTAGGTTTTCCTTGATTACAAACTCGCACCGTGGGTTATCCTGGTCTCTTCCCCTTAAACGGGGCGCCGGCCCCCACGAGGAGCCACTCTCCCTAGAGACCCAACAACATAAAAACCAAGAAACCAAGGGTTGTACAACATCACAAGAATATTATATCACAACTAAAAAGCATGCGAGGCATTACCCATCTCGCTATAAATACAATTTCCAAGTCTCAACAAATTCCGTACAACCCTTTTTTAAAAAAATCATGAAACCAAAACGCTTGCCACATCAAGGGCCCGTAAAGAGAGATAACATCAATCATCTCAAGCCTCTGGAAGCCAAAAGAATGAAAACCCATAAACAAAGGTAAAGTGAAGCAACATGAGTATTCCTCCAATAAATCCAACACAAGGATAAAATTTCCTCAAATAAGAGAGTAACTCATAAAAGCCAAAAAAGGGAAGATTCATCAAGACCCATCCACAAATCAACAATGGTGTTACCTCAAATAGGGAACGCAAAAGAAAATCAACCTTTAAACAAAATCACTTAATAAAACCAAAAGCCACCAACTAGGCATTCCATGGGAGACCTCAGTTTTCTCCTCACTAGAACCCCCTTATGATGGTACACAAACCACTTTCATAAAAACAACATAGCAATGACAACAATAATTGCAAGGCCACCAGATCAATTTCAATTCAAATATAATGAGTGAATATATTAAAATAAGATCAACCACCCCATCCAAACCACATAAACAACTTTGATACAAAATAAATCAGAAATCCAAGAAGATCAACTTCCCACAACTCATCAACAAAATACAAATTCCCAATTACATTGCAACAAAATTTAAATGACAAAGGATTCCTTGAATCAAAATTAATCTCCAACGGCATTCATACCAATACGGAAATGTCCAAAAACAATCCTTTAATAAAAGAGGTAAAAGCATGCAACTAGGCATCCAAGGGACCAAATTTAAAGAACACCTTAAATACTCAATCACTCACAACTCCACCAAACATTCGCATATTAAACAACAACCAAAAATTCAAACAAGAACAATATTTAATAGCCAATCAATTAGCGACCAGAACTAAATAACTTTATAACTTACCCATAATAAAACAATTCATGATAACTATTACAAGTACTCTAAAAGACTTATTCATCAAGAGAACTTACAAATCAACCATTAAATAAATATAAAGAAAGTCAATTTCAAAAAAGATTAAAAATCCCATTTCACAAATAAACTATCCAATTCGAGAATATCCTAATCAATCTCTAATCATACCCATACATTTAAATTTCCCCTTTCATCATACTCACTTAACATACTTCCAATATTTAAATTAATTGTGAAAACCATATAAGGCCAATTGTCTATACTTTTAAAATAACAATAATAACAATACTCTAAATGCTCAAATTACATATTAGAAATTACCACCTTAAAAATCTTAAATCTATCTAAATAAATTTACACACATAAATTCTTTTTAAAACTACTACATATTTACATATATAATTCTTTTTGATGAAGGAAAGTAGAAAGAGAATAGATCTTTTCTAAAATTTCAACAAATCTACAAGACTTAATTTCAAGAATAAAAATGAAAAGATAACTTATTTAATTTCATAATAAATTCTACTTCTAGAATATTCATACTACAGCGAGAATTAAATAAACCATGCTATCATATATTCGTAAATTGATATTTTCTACTAACTTATCATCTTAAAATTGTAATTTAACAAATTAATAGGAATTATTTTCTATTCCAAAATATTTACTCAGAACAAGAATTAAATAAATCAATGTTGTTTTACTTTTGTAAATGATTTTTCTACTAACAATATCCTTTCCAAGTTGTAATTTAACAAATCAATAAAACAGATTTCTTTCTATTTTACTAATATTTTCCTTGTAAAAATTTCTGCTTTATTTTTAATTAGAGAAGAAATAGAATCTAAATATCTATTTTCTAGATAACAGATAAATTACAGAAAATATAATTTTAATCAAAACAGATTATATTGATGCATTTGTTTGCTAACAGTTAAATCAACAGAATATCTATTAAACAGATTTAAAATAGTATTTATATATTCCTCTTAAATAACAGAATTAATTAAATTACTATCACAGTAAAATTGTGACATACAATTATAATTGAATAAATCAATAAATCAATAAATATATATATACAAATATATATAAATAAATAAATATATATATATATATAAAATCAAGTTTCAAAATACATATATAAATCATATTTATAAAAGTGAATTTCGCATAATACATAGATTGGAATTTCGCATTTTATAAATTTAATAAATATAAATTTGAATGGGCATTTAAACCATACCCCGGCATGGGAATTTTCGCCGCCGGCCGTGGCAGTCTACGGACTGCCACCGCAGTTCGACGGACTGCTGTGGACAGTCTACGGACTATCACAGCAGTCTTTCGGACTGCTGCGGTAGCCCGTAGGCTGCCGCACCACCACGGCCGGCTGGGTGGGGTGGTGGGTACGGCCGAGGCCGACCCACCACTCAACCAATATTTAATTTTTTTTATTTTTATTTATTTATTTTAAAATAAATTCACATTATTTAAACAACGAAAATTTGAATTATAAATTTTTAGCTTTATTTCTTTAATAATTTCAAACAAATTTAATATGGCGACAATTCAAAATTTAAGAATTAAATTTCACACTCAATATTTATTTATATATATATATGTGTGTATATATATATACATCTTATATATATTTACTATATTACAAATAATTCGAAATCAACAGTACAGGTTACAGTATATATATATATATATATATATATATATATATATTTATATGAAAATTGTATTTGAAGAATATATATATATATATATACAGCAACCCAGAAATCTACAGCAAGGAAATTATTTTTCCATTCATTTATTTTTTGAGAACAACCACAGCAATACAATTTATTTCCAGAATCCCAACCAAAGATTCATTTTAATAAACAACAATCCAAAACCCAACAAATAATTTCATTTAAATAAAGAACAGTCCCAAGTTCCCAGAAATTTCAATCTAATAATTGACAGTCAAGAACCCAACCAAATTCTATTTTAACAAACGGCAATCCCAATCCCCAAATGAAAATTTCATGCACAGCGAAACAATTCCAAGCAATTGCTATTTTATTTAATGCTACACAAATAAATAGGAGAAGAACCTAGCATCTTGCATTTGAAGTAGATCTGTAGAAGCTCTATTCCTTTTTGCCAATCCAATCCTCTTCCAACGAATGTTTCCAGCAGCGGCTACAAGATCCTCCCCTCAACTCCAATCTTATTCCTCCATCAATTCTCATAATAATAAAAGAATGCAATTCTATAACAGAAAGATGACTGCCAAATTCCCAAAAATCTGTTGGGAAGAGAATGCAACCACCTTCCCAAACCAAAATAAAAACTCACACAAGAAGCCTCTTCTGTTTCCTCTTCCAGAGAATACCAACAATCACATTTCAAGAAATAAATCAAAATAATATTTAATCCTTAATTCTTTTTGTTGCCTTTTCAAGCATATGATTAAAATTAAATAAATTTAAATCCTCAAAATTGAACTTTCATTTGAACATATATTCATTATCTCCACAATACATTATTAATTAATTACTTTCACATTAGAATAATTAAAAATAAACCATTTACAAGATTCTAAATAAGTATCCATTAAATTTCTTATTATAATAATTATCTTTTCAAGATTATTTGTTCATAACAATTTTAAATCAATTTATCTAATAATTATCACTTTTACTTTTAACGAATTAGTTTGATTTGATCATTTGTTCTAAATCATTTGATTTAACTTAATTGATTATGATTTTAATTTCTAATTATATTTCAAATAACCTTGCAAATTAATTATATAAGCATGATTACTAACATATTATATTTTTCACACAATCAAATAACATGGTAACCAATGAAACACACACACACACACAAGTCCAAAACAAGCTGACATGGAGGGTATTACAATGATAGAAGGTCTATGTATGATGGTTGGGCCAATACTTACACAATATGGAAGGATGATTAAAGCTATAAGTTAACTCCTTTGCCGGAAAGAGAGCAGATCAAAGGTAAGTCAAAAGTGATTATGTTTGGTAGAAAGCAGCCCTTAAGGCTTGAAGACAAAAGGGACAATGCATTTTCTAATTTGCAGTAGGGTAATAATGTTAGGATAGTGATTGGAACACCTTCAAATGGTGTTAAGGCAGTGAATAATCTGATTTTTCAAAGGACACTAGCAAAACTCATGACTAAGTCTGATTTTAACATAGTAAATGCTAACAAATCTGTAGGGATGTGTGAGAAACAGGGTGGACTACTTGAGGAATAGTTCATTGAGCAAGGTATAGTGACTATTGGGATCATAGTGTGTCCTATTGATACGTATCATGTTGCAAAACAAATGGGAGTTGCTAATGTAAAGGTAAATGGAGTTTTTAATTCTTGGGTGAGTGATGATGAAGATATGACAAGGCTTAGAACAATGAGAAATACATACAATCATTCAAGAGATATAAATCAGATCACAGGGTAGAGCATACATACTATGAAGGGAAATTGTAAGTCCATCAATGAAACCAAGGAGAATGTAGGCTTGTTTCTTGCTAATGAATTTTTGTGTGCAGGTATGAGGTTTAGAACAGCATCAAAGAATGATCCAAAGTCAAGAAGGCAGAAAACATCACTGAAGAAGCATGGAGCAGCAGAGTCAAGACTTGGAGCATATCCTACTACTTGGGACGTTAAACCCTAGCCCGCTTTGGTGTAAGAACCAACACACCTTTTAGATTATCAATAATAAAAAGTATTTAAAAAGGTTTTAAAAGTCAATTTTAAGGTTATTTCATCTTTGTTCCATGAAGACATTGCAAAATGTGTGAAAACTTGAAAAATTGTCAAAATTGTCAAAGATGTCAAATTGGGTAAATGAAGGGATTTTGTTGTTTTGAGTCTAGAAGTATTAATAAGGGTTAAATCAGGTCTAAATGACCATATTTAAGGTTTCTAAAGGTATTTAGAGTCTTCAAAGTTCAATAATTGCAAAAATGCAAAATGTTGCAAATGTTGTTTTGTTGATTTTTGTTGATTTACACAATTAGAGTCATTAAAGGGTAATTAGGTGCAAGTTGGTTGTTTTGGAGGTTCTTATGGCTTGTAAATTTTATAAGATTCCTTATAAGTCCGGAATCAAGGTTGATGGAGGTGTAAAAAACTCACACAACAAGAATACCATGTTTTTTGGTGCATTTTCTGTGTTTTTTTCACTATTTTCTAAAATTCTTTAGTGTTGTACAAACCTGTAAAGTCTCATAATGCTCTCAAAACTTCATTGAACGTGTTTATATGTGTTTACTTTCATCTTATTTTGATTTGGAGTTCTCATTCATTTTTTTGTGAGAGAAATTCAAAATTTGCTGCAAGTACCCTATTTTCCTTGCATTAAGGGCTTTGAAGGCAAAAAAATGAGATTTTGACCAATCCACCCACTTTTTTCTCCTATAACTCAGTGGATTGGTTCAAAATTTCTTAGGTTAGATTTTCCAATTAATTTTTCATCAAAATAAAGCATTTTTGTGGTAAATGTGTGATGCCCTAGGGCTGAAAATGCAATTTTTCCCTTGAAAGGTGATGGCTATGAAGTGCTTTTCAATGAATTATTGATGGAGTTGAGTTTGTAAGCATTTAAAATGTCAAGGAAGACCCTATGAAATGTTTTTGAACTATTTATTTGTTTATTCAAGTATGGGAATGAAGATTTTGACAAAACCCTTGTTTTTGCATTAGAAAAGGAAGTTTTTTGAGTTGGGAGTGTTTCTGACCATACAGGTGCAAACTAGTCATGGATTCTATGGTTTTTGGCTATTTAATTTGCTACCTCAAGGTTTCAAGATTATTGGATAAGTTTTAAGGGCACTTCCTTTCTTAAATTGACCTCTTTTCCTTGTTTTTCCCATGGTGAGGGTATTGGAAGTCTAAACTGGTCCAAAGGAGTTGTATCTGATCTTGAAGTATCTTGTGTAAGTCCTTAATGGGTGTCAAAATACATTATATATTTGGAAAGTCTTTTGGGAAAGTTGGGTGAAAATTCCCTTGAAGTTGTTTGGTAGTGTTGGTGGAAAGAATGCATCTAACAAGTGGATTTGTGAAGTTCTTTTGATTTGCTTTGAAATTTGGGTTGACCATCTATTATTTGTCATTTCAAGTTGATTTCCACCTTGGATCTACATCAAAGTGGTATCAGAGCATTAGGCACAAGATCTTGTTGTTGGTTGTTTGATTTTGTAGGTTGTGAAGGATGCCTCCAAAGGCTAGTGCAATGGCTAAAGAAATACAAGAGTTGAAGGAGCAATTGGAAAGGAAGGAGAGGATCTAAAAAGAATATCAAGATGCTACTATAGCAAGGATAGCTGCTTTGGAGAAGAATCAAAGGAGAGGAGTTGTAGATGAAGAGCAAAGTGATGAAGAGGTTGAAGGGGATCCTCTAGTTCGAGGTGAAGAAGATGAACTAGATCCTGATGAAAGAAGAATGCTTAGGATGTTGAAGGTGGTCAAGGGTGACAAGACTCCTAAGGTAAAATTTTATGTTCCCATGTATGGAGGTAAGATGGATAGTGAAGAATTTTTAGCATGGATTGATGCTTTGGATAACTTTTTTGAGTTTGAAGATATTGATGACATCAAGAAGGTTAAGTATACAAAGTTGAAAGGACTAGCTCTTACATGGTGAAATTTTTTTCAAGAGGATAGAGTCAAGAAAGGTAAGCCTAAAATATGTTCTTGGGATATAATGGTAGCAAAAGTTAAGGATCAATTCTTACTAGCAGATTATGCTATTCAAACTTTCATGAAATTGCAAGAATTAAAGCAAAGAGAAATGGATGTGATGTCTTACATGAAGAGTTTCATAGATTGTGTATAAGAGCAGGTCATAATGAAGATGAAGTGGAGAGAGTGGCTAGATACTTGAGTGGTTTGAGGTTGAATATAAGGGATGAGATCAGCCTCAATCCACCTAAAACAGTTGAAGAATGCTTTCAAATGGAAATGAGGGCAGAAGATAGAATCAAAAGGAGACAAGTGAGACAAGCAAGGGGAAGAGGTGGTGTGAATAGATTAAGAGGTTCACAGCAATCCAAGGAAGGACATGAAGAGGTTGATAAAAGCAAGGAACAAGCTCCCGAATCAAGAGGTGGATGGAGAGGGGGAAGAACAAACTTCATGTCAAAGAGGGATTTCAATGAGTTTTCAGGTAGATGTTTCAAGTGTAATGAATTTGGACACCCTTTCTTTAAGTGTCCTTAAAATCAAGGTGCAACTTCAAGTGGTGATAGGAGGAATGAGAGAAGAACACAATTGATTGAAGAGGAAGAGTGTGAAATTTATATAATTACAAGTAGGCCTGCAAATCTAGAAGTAGGAGAGACACTCATGATGAGATGAACATTGCTGCAAACACCAAAGGAAGAAGACATGAGCCAAGGAAGGAGTTTATTTAGAACCTCACTCAAATGCAAAGGTAAAGTGTGTCAAGTTGTTATTGATTTAGGCTCTCAAGATAATATGGTGTCTAAAGAAATGGTAGATAAGCCGAGTCTAGAAAAGATACCTCATGTAGCACCCTACAAGGTTTCTTGGGTGAATGATAGTAAAACTTTAGTGGTGAATGAGAAAGCTTATGTAGATTTCTAGATTGGGGAGTACAAAGATAGAGTCCTATGTGACATGTTGCCTATGGATTGTTGTCATCTTCTCTTAGGAAGATCATGGCAATATGATAGAAGGTTTATGTATGATGGTTGGTCCAATACTTACAAAATATGAAAGGATGATCAAAGCTATAAGTTAACTCCTTTGTAGGAAAGAGGGAAGATCAAAGGTAAGTCAAAAGTGATTATGTTTGGTAGCTTATTACATAGGGCTTAGAGACAAGGGGACAGTACTCTGAATTTTGCGGTGGGAGGTAGTAGTGTGTTACGATAGTAGTTGGGAACTTAATGGAGTGTTAAAAGAGCCATTGAACAATCTATTGATTTTGCAAAGGACAGTAGCAAAACTCATGCCTAAGTTTGATTTTAACATAGTAAATGCTAAAAAATCTGCAAGGATGTGTGAGAAACAGGGTGGACTGCTTGAGGAACAGTTCATTGAGCAAGGTATAGTGATTATTGGGACCATAGTGTGTCCTATTGATAAGTATCATGTTGCAAAACAAATGGGAGTTTCTGATGTAAAGGTAAATGAAGTTGTTAATTCTTGGGTGAGTGGTGATGAAGATATGAAAAGGCTAATAACAATGAGAAATAAATACAATCATTCAAGAGATATAAATCATATCACATGGCAGAGCATGCATACTATGAAGGGAAATTGCAAGTCCAAAAATGAAACCAAGGAGAATGTAGGCTTGTTTATTGCTAATGAATTTTTTTTTGCAGGTATGAGGTTTAGAACAACATCAAATAATGATCCAAAGTCAAGAAGGCAACAAACACCACTGAAGAAGCATGGAGCAGCAGGGTCAAGACTTGGAGCATATCCTACCACTTGGGACAAGGGTCTTTTTCTTGGTGGGGTGTATGGTGCAGGAGCACCAAAACCTTGTGGTGTTAATAATAGGATTTCAAAAGGTTTATAAGTTCATTTTAAGGTGATTTTATCTTTGTTCCATGAAGACATTGCAAAATGTGTGAAAACTTGAAAAATTGTCAAAATTATCAAAGATGTCAAATTGGGTAAATGAAGGGATTTTGTTGTTTTGAGTCTAGAAGTATTAATAAGGGTTAAATAAGGTATAAATGACCATATTTAAGGTGTCTAAAATTATTTAGAGTCTTAAAATTTCAATAATTGCAAAAATGCAAAATATTACAAATGTTGTCAAATTTGTGCGGATTTGCAAAATTAAAGTCATTTAAAGGGTAATTAGGTTCAAGTTGGTTGTTTTGGAGGTGGTTATGGATTTTAAATGTTATAATATTCCTTATAAGGCTCTAATCAAGGTTGATGGAAGTTTAAAGAACTCACACAACAAGAATACCACATTTTTTGGTGCATTTTCTGTGTTTTTTCACTATTTTCCATAATTCTTTACTGATGTATGGACCTGTACAGCTTCATAATTCTCTAAAAACTTCATTGAATGTGTTTGTATGTGTTTAATTTCATCTTCTTTTGATTTGGATTTCTCATTCATTATTTTGTGAGAGAAATTCAAGATTTGCTGCAAGTACCCTGTTTTCCTTGCATTAAGGTTTTTGAAGGCAAAAAAATGAGATTTTTGATCAATCCACCCATTATTTTCTCCTGTAACTCAGTGGATTGGTTAAAAATCTCTTAGGTTAGATGTTCCAATTAATTTTTAATCAAAATAAAGCATTTTTGTGGTAAATGTGTGATGCCCTAGGGCTGAAAAATGCAAATTTTCCCTTGAAAAGTGATGGTTTTGAAGTTATTTTCAATGAATTATTGATGGAGTTGAGTTTGTAATCATTTAAAATGTATGAAATGTTTTTGGACCATTTATTT
>VDFB02379423.1:0-29771 GCA_007258455.2 Sequoia sempervirens
TTTATTTTGCAACGTCATTGACAACAGAAGAGAAGCCAAAATTCCATGACTTCTTTGCACAGAGATAGATAAATTTTGCTTGGTCATATGCAGACATGCCGGGGTTGGACCCTGAACTTGTTCTACATCACTTGCCCTTACAACTAGGTGCTAAACCAGTGAAACAGAAGTTGAGAAAAATGCATCCACAAATTGCTTTATTAGTCAAGGCAGAACTTAAGAAACTCTTAGATGTTGGTTTCATCAGATCTATTGACTATGCAGATTGGATTTCCAATCTTGTACCAGTCCCTAAACCAACTAGGGGCATCCGCATCTGCACTGATTTTAGAGATATCAACAAAGCTTGTCCTAATTATGACTTCCCTTTGCCCAACATAGATATGATAGTTGACATGACTACAGGATATGAGATGTTGTCCCTTATGGATGGATTTTTAGGATATAACCAGATCAGAATTGCAACTGAAGACCAAACTAAGATGGCTTTCACTTGTCCTTGGGGAATGTATTGCTAGAATGTTATGCCCTTCAGACTCAAGAATGCAAGAGCAACCTATCAATGTGCAATGACTACTATCTTTCATGATCTAGTACACACTCTTATGGAGGATTATGTCGATGACCTTATTGTAAAATCCAAGACAAGGGCAGAACATTTACAGGTTTTAGACAAGATATTTCAGAGGCTGAAAAAGTATAAAGTGAGACTCAATCCAAAGAAATGTGTGTTTGGAGTCAAGTCAGGAAAGTTGTTAGGTTATATCATTTCTAGATGAGGCATTAAAGTGGATCCGGCTAAGGTAAAAGCAATCATGGACATGCCTCCACCCACTAATCTCAGTCAACTATGGACACTACAGGGAAGGTTGCAATCTATCAGAAGGTTTATAGTGCAGCTAGCAGATAAGACACATCCTTTTCAACATCTCCTTAAGAAAGGAGTACCCTTTGCATGGACAGCTAGGTGTGGAGAGGATTTTCAACTGATTAAGGAATATTTACTTACACCACCAGTCTTAATGCCACCTATTGAGGGATGACCATTGACTCTTTATATTACAGCAACCCATTAATCACTTTCGGGCATTGCTTGCATAGAATGGCGATAGAGGGTCATGAAAGAGGCGATCTATTATATCGATCTGAGACTTTAGTAGGTTGCATGGAGCTCCAACTATGGTACCATTGAGCGTGCTGTCTTTGCAATAGTGACACCCACCCAAAAGTGAGGCACTATAACTGGAAGCAACCGTGTTGATTTGCTAAAATAGACCCTCGCGAAATGCTCGCTTCGGCAGGGTAGCATTACTTGAGGCGGCCCGGCCCAGAAATGGGTTATGATACTTAGTGAGTATGATATCCAGTATGTTGAAAGGAAAGCTATTAAAGGACAGGTCATTGCTGATCAGTTAGCTGACACACCCCTACAGGCAGATCACCCATTAGTTGCATACTTTCCTGATGAGTTCATATTCACATTTGACACAAACATAACATAGAAATTGTACTTTCATGGCTCACATACAAATCATGGTTTAGGGGCTGGTATACTATTTATTACACCACATGGTGATTCCATCCCTAAGTCATTGAGGTTGCATTCCCCATGCACTAACAACATGGTAGAGTATGAAGCTCTAGTGATAGGGTTACATATGGCAGTCAAGTGGAAAATTAAGATTTTACAAGTATATGGGGATTCTCAACTAGTAATCAGACAAGTAAATGATGATTATGAGACTAGGATGAGAAGCTTTCTCCATACAAGCGCATGGCTGATAGCAGCTTTAAAGAGTACTTTGACAAGTCCATTCCAAATCAAATACCTCATGTTTTTAAGCGGGCAACAAGCGATATGGCTACAATTGGGTCGCTTCTTGACATTTCTAACAGGTGCCCTAAGGTTTTGGGTTGCGGTAAGAATGGCTTTTGGTCGGTCTACGATATCCCGGATGCGAAATGGTGTGTGACATTGTTGGTCTGATTCCCCATGAGCAAAATCTATGATTACCTTCATGCTGAAGTCATACCCATTGGCCTATCCAATATTAACCAGCATTGGGACATTCCTCCTTAAAGGTGCCAAATACACCATGGATGGGAGCACCCTATATGAAGATATTGCCTTGGGTAATACCCTAGGAGGATAATGCGATTCTACTGAAGCACAAGCAACCTTTAGTGGGATGCATGAGGGTATATGTGGATCCCATTCAGGTCCTTAGCCAAAAATATTAGTGGGGTTGTGTGAAGCACTATGGAAAAAGACTCATATGTCTTTGTAACGAAATGTCGCCAATGCCAAGTTCATGGAGACTTGATACATGCCCCAGCACAGGAGCTTCATCCTATAACGTCACCATGGCCCTTTTCCCAATGGGGGCTTGAACTCATAGGTAAGATCCACCCCACATCATCTAATGGACACAAGTTCATTATCCCGCCGCCCGAGTACTTTTCTGAAGTGGATGAAGCCATTCCTATGACATGTGCGGAGCACACAGATTTCCTAGATTTATCACGAACTATATCATCGTTGATATGGTCCCTCAATCCATAATCACTGATAATGGCCGCCCATTTAAGAACCAAGAAGTCTGCCACCTGTGTGATGAATTTCATATCCAACATCACTTCTCCACTCCATACTACCCACAAGGTAACGGCTAAGCAAAGGCATCAAACAAAACCATCATTAGAATCCTCAAGAAGACTATCAATGATGCTGGTTGTGATTGGCATTTACAGCTTAACCCAGCCTTATGGGCTTATCGCACAAGTATCCGTACTCCCACTGGTGCTACTCCATATTCACTAGTATTTGGTTCTAAAGCTATTCTACCTATTGAGGTCGACATTCCTTCCCTAAGGGTATCCCTGAAAGGCCACATTGATGATGAAGAGTATCGAGTATCGAGACTCCATGAGCTAGAATTCCTAGATGAGCAAAGACAGAAGGCACTAGACCATCTTCAAGCATATCAGAATCACCCTCGTCGTAGCTATAATAGGAAGGTCTTGAATAGAAACTTTGACATTTGTGACTTGGTTTTAATGGAAAACCCAAAGAATCAAGCAGAAAGAGAAAAACCAGGAAAGTTTGAACCTAACTGGTTAGGACCTTATATTGTTACGGAAGCTTTTGGATCAGGAGCGTACCAACTCTCTACTCCTGAAGGGGAACCGTTTTCCTCACAAATCAATAGTTTGCATCTAAAAAAGTTCTACGCATAGCTTCTGAGAGCTTTGTCTTAATTAGCAAAAATACAAAAAAATCACAAAATCACAAAAATCATTATCAAGGTGAAAACCTGGCAAACAGGCATCTTGGTAACACCAAAAAAATTAGATAATCTAGAAAATAGTAAAGACAAATCATTCATCCAATAGTGAAAACCACTTCGGTGGCGCTTTGGATAAGTACCATGGTGAAAACCTGGCAAACAGGTGCCATGTGTAGGGAACTCTGCTCCTTTGTCTACTATTATTCTAACATAGTCCACTACCTTGTACATAGTCCACTGCCCTGTACATAGTCCACTACCCTGTAAATAGTCCACTACCCTGTATATAGTCCACTACCCTATACATAGTCCTTATCCCTGTGCATACTGACTATCCCTGTACATATCCCTTATCTTTCGTATCCATCGCTTGTATATACCATTCATAATAAGTGGTAGTCTTTCCCATAACTTGGAACGATTGACATCGAGCGCATTTCAAATACCCCATCTTATCCTATTCATAATCAATTGGTCTTATACTCGACTGGGGGCAAACGCTTGACACATGTCATATTGATTCTTCCATTGGCTGTGTTGAAGACGTAAAACCATAGAAAAATCCACAAACATTGCAAAATGACCTGAGAAAACACAAAAACATCAGAAAACTTCAAAAATACAAAAACATCAAAACATTTCAAAAATCCAAAAATAGAGTCAGAGTCAGTCGCACTTGTCAATCTTTGTCGTTTGTCGAACTACGTTGCCTCTACGACTGGACGTAGGCAAGGCCATCTGCCGATGTGCCCCCAAGGCATTAGGTTAGTCTGTTTAGGTTTGTCTGTATAAAATCATGCTTCAATCCATATGTCTATATGACAAGGTCATTGGTCAAGTCGAACTACGAGGTCTCTGCATGTATAACGTAGGCAAGGCCATCAATCGATGAGCCCCCGAGGCCGCACTAGGTCAGTCCATTAGGGTTTGTCACATTAATTTTCACACATGTCTTCTATTTGTAGTCAGTCTTGTCAGTCAAATTCAAGTCAAACTACGAGGTCTCTATGTGTATAACGTAGGCAAGGCCATCAATCGATGAGCCCTTGAGGCCGCACTAGGTCAGTCCTTTAGAGTTTGTCGTCACACACAGTCAATTGTCTGCACATCATATAAAGTCATGCATCAATCTGGTGAACAAGTCAGCAATGTTTCTAAGTCAAATCAAACAACTTGCCGAACAAAACAACTAAAATAGATCAACTAATGTCTACTACAGGATGTGTCCTTCCTGGAAACAGACATCATCATAACAATCAACCGGTATCTTATTCAAGATGGGTCTTTCCTGAATACTGATATTAGCAATGCAATCTATGTCTTATACAGGATGAGTCCTTCCTGCATAATCGACAAGGTTAAACAATCAGACATAGCCTTATACAGGTTAGTACATCAATGGTATCTGACTCAACGTCTTATACGATATATGTCTTTATGAAACCAAGCTTTTTCATGCCTTATACAGATAGTCATAACATCGAAACTAGACTCACAGTCTTATCCGGTATGTGTATCGCCTGACATCAGGCTCTATCAATCGATCCTTCTCTCAATCAAAACAAATCAAACAAACAAGATCAAGTTTTGGCAAAATATTTTACTGGATTTTTGACTTTCTGACTTATTTATCTTATCATTTTATTTGACTTGATGACTTAGAATTATGTTACTAGCTTTCTCATGGATGTCCCATGAAGGATTTAGAGAAGCAACGATGTATCAGAATTCTATTTTCTTTGACTGTTGTCTGTCGACTATCTTTTAAATTTGATTTTGAGTCATGTTACTAGTTTCCTCAAGGATGTACCACGAAGGATTTAGAGGAGCAATGACGTCTCATGACCATTTTTTTACTTTGTTTGTTGTCGTGGTTTGTCACGACAAAATCTTGGGAAACATTGCCCTTAGTATGAGTTAACGACAAATCACTTGTCTGCCCGGTATGCGATTTATTAGCAAGTGGATGACCTTGCACACCTTGATTTATGTCATATCATGGTGTTTTCTCCATTGTATTAGCCCACCCAATGATGATAAGAATTAGAAATACCTTTTGTGATGCGATTGAAACATTGGTGCTAATACTAACATCCTGATCTTTTATTATTCATCTTTCTTTTTGCACTAACATTTCTTCTTTTCTACATCTTCACCACTAGGTATCTATTTTTTCCTCTATTCTTTTTTCTTTCATCTTCTAGTTCTCATCCAATTTTGAGAACACACTCATGTTCTTTGAACACATGTCCTCCCGGGGGCATGCCTTCACTACGTTTTACGCTGGGGCATTAGGGGCTTATTTCTTGCTCGATTTTCTTTTGGGGCTTAGCGTCGAGTGACATTGGCTTGTCAAGGGACGAAATGGTGAAATGGGTCCATGCGTGACTTCTGTGATAGCGTGTTCCTATTCTTCTGTTGATTAAAATGATCTTAATTATTTGGTGTTCATATAACATTAATTCTTCTGTTTGATTAAATGTCTTAATTATTTAATTAATTTAAATCTTCTACGTTAATTCTTCTATTAATTAAATAATCTTAATTATTTAATTAATTCTGCTATGTATCGATTAATTAAATAAGCTTTTTATTTAATTATGTTACTAATTAACCTTATCCTTGTCAAATTAAATAAATTCTTATTTAATTTACTCTTTATCATAATTCAACTATAATTAAATAAATTCTTTATTTATTTAATTATTCATTTAAATCCTTTCATCACTTAATTAAATAAATCTTATTTATTTAATTATTCTTCAAATATCAAATCTTGAATTAAATGAATTATTTAATTCATGAATTCTATTTTAACGCATTCCTCTATATTTAGATAATTGTGTGAGTTATATAAGTATTCACTTTTACTCGACTCAAAGATCTATTTCAAATCGCTCAGTTAACTCTTGCTTTAATGTCTGAGTGGCATTCTCGAGTAATCTCTTCGTCAAATCATTCAATCGTCCAGTGCTAACTCAATTGCATGTACATGCTTATTAATTAAATATTCCTATTTAATTAATTAAACCTTGTGCGTGCATTCGAACAAGAGTTGCTTTAATCAGTCTTTATCTTTGTCAAGCAAAGATAATTCTTTTGTTTTCGAATACCAAACTTGAAGATTAAATCATTTATTTAATCTTTAATTCTATTTCTAATTTGTATCACTCATGTAATTACTAACAGTTATTAGAATGCATGTCTAACCAGTCGATCTCAACCGTCCGTTGATCTTTCAATCCTGACCTGTCGTTCGAATAATCAATTTTCTATAAATTGATCTATCATTCTTCATTCCGATCTTTCTCAAAAACTCGCGAAATATTATGACTTTTGAGAGAACTCAATCTTGAATCTTCGATGTTTTGCTAATCACTATCTTAGGCTATACTTGCACGAACTCTTGAAAATCTGAGGGCAATTATACTACACAAGCAAAATGGAGAAGGGCAATCGAGATGAATCATGGAAATACGTTTGAAGTTGGTGAGATTGTTTCAGTTTGTTCACGTTTTTACTTTCCTTTGTTCTTTGTTTCTTAGCATTAGATTTGCATTTATATTTGCATTGCATGTTTGCTCCTAATCTTCCTTGTGCACTTTCTTGGCGTTACAGCTATCAATAATAAGTCTTAAGACAATAAGAATTTCAAAATTTTGAATGTACTCCAATTTACCATCAATTGTACACAAAATAAAAATTCAACACAATTATTATCAACATATATCATAGAAGAATTCATATACTCATAATATAATAATATGATTATGGTATATAAATCTATACTTACTATATGTATGTAAATTAAAAGAAACAAAAATAAATAAAAAATTCAGATATTAAAATATTTTAACTTACAACCTCATTCAAAATTCTGATAAAGATATCTAAATTTTTGCTTTAGGGGTTAAACATAGGAGCCTATATAACAAACATTGAATTATGTGTTTTCCTTCGCTTCATGTGTATTTTTGGCATCAACCTTGGCAATTGAATCATTCAGTTGATTTCTTTAGGATTTCTAGTGTTGTGCAATTGAAGCTTTTGTACTCCAAAATGCACCCTCATACCCCCCAGTCATCACACAGGCAAGGTGAGTCAAGAGGGTTCAACAAGAAGCAGTAGAGAAAATACGTTCCCAAAACTTCTACAGATTCATAAAATTTAGATAAATTCTTGATAGTTAGCTTGCCTCTACATACAATTAGACTGGTTTTAGACAATAGGTGAAATCATAATATTAGAGCACAAGATTCCTAAAAGTGACAGAGGCAAGTCAATAAATTTCAAAGCAGACAATGAACAGTGACTTATTCATGTGACTAACCATTTAAGGAGTCCATGGTACCTAGTGGTTAGAATGGTTATGGTCAGGTATAGATGGTAAAAAAATAGTGAGCATCCTTGACAACTATAGAAAGTGAAGACAAAAAGCTAGCTACAACCATTAGACTGCTATCATGTGTTTGTGCTTGTTGTTGATCAAAACTTGAAGCATTGTCATTATCATTCATAAGTTGGAATTTAAATACCTTTTGCTATTGGTATTGGCCATGTAGCTCTTGGGTGTGCAACTACCAAATGTTAGTTTTTGGCAAAGCTTAGGCAAGATGAGAAAAGACCAAAATGAATCAAAACTTTTGACCGAATCTAAAAACTAATACAAAATAAAATTTTGTTAGGTGGGTAGAGACATAAGAAACAAACATGAAGGGAACACCAAAACAATGTGCTATGACACAATAAACCTAATTTTTATTTCCTTTCCAAAATAGATTAGATGTGCCTCCTTAAATAGAGGTCTTTAGAATTCTCTAGAAATATTGCGCGTTAAAACACACATGCGTAGAAGATGGTTTGTTGGTCAGTGGAAGATTTATCTAGATTGGTGATGGGAATCTTTTGTATTAAATGAAGTTTGAAATTGGTTAATGTTTGGTGCATATTTGATGGGAGAAATTAATTACTCCCAACACTCCCCCCTAATTTCTACCACTAATTACATAAAAAATACAATGCCCAAAAATTTCTCACATATACTCAAATTGCTAATGTCTATGAAAATATCTAGAACAGTGTCTCGAGACTACTCTTAGAAAAATTTGCATTTTGGTTCTCTATATCTACTTGCTTCTTTCGACATTCATATGCAAAGTGTCCACACTTCTTGCAATAATAGCATTGAACATTAGATCTATCAAACCTTTGTGATGACTATTCTCTAGAATTGAATCTTTGATTTCTTCCTCCTACTAGATCAGGACTTCTTCTTTCCTCTCTTTGAAAATTTCCTCTTCCTCTTCCTCTAAATCTTGAGTTTCCTCTTCCTCTACCTCTGCCAAATGACATTTGTGCTTTGAAAGCATTCTCCAATGAGGTATTGTCATCCCTATACAACTTTTCTTCATATTTTTTTCAAGAACCAACCAACTCATCCATAAAATATGTAGTCAAATCCTTAGATTCCTCAATTACCACAACAATTGCATCAAATTTCCTAGGCAAGCTTCTTAAAACCTTTTCTACAATATTTTGATCTATTAGCTCATCACCATTCTGCCTTATTTGATCTACCAAATCTGCAACACAATATGTAAATTGATCTATTGACTCAGATTCTTTCATTTGCAAGTTTTCAAATTCTCTTCTCAGTGCTTGTAGTTTAGAAACTTTTACCTTACTTGTACCTTGATATTCTGTCTCTAAGATGTCCCATGCTTGGTTGGCTAAAGTGGCTCGCTTAATCCTTCCAACAACTGAATCATCCAATGCTTGTCCAATTATTTTCAAAGCCCTTCTATTATTTTTCCTATTTTCATTTAGCTTTTTCTTTTCATCAACACTCAAAGTAGACTCATCTTGTGGTTCGGTATAACCATTTCTAACTATGTCTAATAACTCATATGAATCAAATGTCAACTTCATTCTAAATTCACAATTATCATAATTCTTGTCAGAAAATATTGGAATAACATATTGAAAGTTACCAGATGCCATACCCAAACATTTTGTTTGTCACAAATGGTGATAGGATCTCCTCCTTAACTTAGCTCTTGATATTTGTCACAAATGGTGACAGGATCACCTCCAAAATCTTGCTAAACTTCCTCCTTACATTTATCACAAATGGTGATAGGATCCTCAAACGATCTTCTTTTCAACATAATCTTTTAAATTGGCCTCCTTAGAGCTTCAAATCCTTCAAAAAAATTGTGGTACATCTGTGCAACAATCAAAACTTCTTCCACGACTTCCTTAAGATCTGCAAGAAAAAATAATAACTCTAGCTATGACCTTTTCTTCACAGGCGACTCCTTAAATTGACTTCAGTGGTTTAAAATCTCTAGCAGCAACTCCATATATTCTTCTCTACCAACCAACAACTCACAAGCACATTGTGTAAGCAAACTTCAAATCTGTGGCTTAAAACATCGATCTCCCTTTTAGTTTTTTGTGTTGTCTTTGGCTGAATTCTATGATCTGCAGTGATCCTCATAACTTAGCACAATCACCAACTTAGCTTTGATTTCTTATGGAAATGGATTCAAACTTGCTGCAAACTCCTTGGAAACACACAAACGATCCTATCTCTTATACTACTTGTTAGGTGGGCAGAAATAGAAGAAACAAACATGAAGGAAACACTAGACCAATGTGCTACGACACAATAAACTTGATTTTTATTGTCTTTCCAAAATGGATTACATGTGCCTCCTTAAATAGAGGTCTTCATAATTCTCTAGAAATATTGCACGTTAAAATGCACATGTGTAGAAGATGGTTTGTTGGTCGGTGGAAGATTTATCTAGATTGGCGGTGGGAACCTTCTGTATTAAATGCAATTTGAAACTGGTTAATGTTCGGTGCAGATTTGGTGGGAGAAATTAATTACTCCCAAAAAATTTAATATGTTAATTCTACAAAAACTTCATTAATTCGTTTTGTACTATTAAAATAAATCAGAAGAAACTTGATTTTCAATATAAATCTTCAAAAAGAGTAATAATAAAATATTGGATTACCTTGTTTGCTCCACTTCTTATACTAGAAAAAAATGGTCATATCCATTCATTTTTAGGGATTATAAGCTTTCCTAAACAAATTCTTATATCCATACATACCGTATGGTAGCTTGAGGCAGTTGGAATTACTTGGAAGTTGGTAACTCATCTTTTTCAATTTAAAGAAAATATCCATATCTAACATGGTTGGCTGGGCCATAAAAAATGAGTAAGATAAACGATGATATGCATAATTTTTTTTAAAAAATAGTATAAAATTCTTAGAATATGAAATCTCACTTTCAAATTGATATAAATAAAAGGTTTTCTTTTTAAGTAACTACAAAATTTAATATAAGTAGGGAGTCTCAAAGTTCAAATCTCAAAGTTGAGGTAAAATGGAAAATTTAACAACAACAATAATGGTGATGAAAGCTATCATGCTTGGCTTGTTGTCTAGTGTGTATTGCTGTCCTGTTGCTTATTATAGCACTAGAACATATCATCTTGGGCCATTGACTGCATTATATGCTAAATTATTTAATTTTGCTCTGAATATTGAGTATCTAGAATGTGAATTTTTTCTTGGGGCTGTATTTGGAGTGGGTTTGGATAAATTTGCACCAAATCTTATAGGAGGTGGTTCTCCCCCAATAGGCACCCAGATGGCCAATTTGGACCCTCCAATGAGAGATATTGTGGAACAATTTTCTTTCCAAGAAATTGATCATATTAGGTTCTAATATTTTTGTTCTTTAAATATTTGATCATTAAACTATTTATAGTATTATTTTTATGCCCTTAGAATTTATATTTCTTCTGACTAAATTGACCATTGTTTGGTGTACTAAGTTTTGTAGAATAATCAGAGAGAGTGTAGTGGAAGCCACTTCGCGACCTTTACTAAATTTGAGTGTGGAAACATGGACGAGTTTCTTCAATGAGGCTTTGGGATTCACACTCAATCCTTCCTTTGATCCGTATGCTAATTCTCTTAATTATCTACTTGCTATGTATGTTCTTCCATACATGGCCCTTACAGCTTATGCTGGTGCCAACCTTAATATAACTTCAGTGGCTTGAAAACAAGTAAAATTTTTAAACTTTCTCTACTCATCTTAGGAGCCTAATTTATGAATAAATATTGGATTAGTGAAAGCAATAAGTTTCCTTTGCATTTAGTGATTTATCATTTGAGAGAAAACAAATGAAAAATGCATCTTTAGTTTCATTTCTTATGAATAAGAAAATGAGATATATTTTAGGTCATCTTTATATACAATAATTAAGATTCATAAAATGATTAATGTCTTGTTGAAGAGCAACACAATCCTATTTGTAATAATTATTTAATATTTTTGAGAATTTTGTCCAACAAAACTCTTTTTATAAATAAATGTGATTTAGATGATCAATGTGAAAACTAACAAGTTGTATGATCCAATCTCTTGACATAACCAACCCACCAACATGTCAAGATAAATTTTAAGTTGTTGTTTATAAATAAATGTGAGTTAGATGATCAATGTGAAAATTAACAAGTTGTACGATCCAACATCCTGACATAACCAACCCACCACGTCCCACCAACATGTACACTATCTCACCACTACCATTAATTATTTAACCATTAAACTATTTTATATTTAAGTAATCTCCAAAAAAGTTGATAGAATAGTAAACCTCTTGCTAAAAATTGTTTAGCTAAAACTATAGGAACTCATTTAGATGGAGTAGTATTGAATGAGTGTTTTTGTTTGAGTGTAGCTGGTAGTAGGTCTTCTGGGAGTGGAATCTGGGTAGGATACAATGATACGTTATTGGTTGTATGAGAGAGAGGAGTTTTAGGTTTATCCCTACAAATTTACTGTTGCATAGATCACAACATTCCTCTCCAATCTTAACAACTATCTGGGAAAGATGAGGATTGTGGATGAAGGAATCATAGTTCCCCCAGAAGTTGGTGCTAATGAAAGAGTGAGTGGTAACATTCTGTCTGCAAACATGGATTCTTTGTCGTACATCAAAACTCCTGCACAGACACTGAGGATTGTGTATGGCATAGGAAATGAGTCCATACCATGTGGGTTTTATCTAGAGGGAGGCAGTGGGGTTATTACATAGAGCTATCTCTAGTTTCTCACCTTACTTCTCTATCAAACATATCCATATATTAAGGAAATAACATCAAAAAAGAAACAACAAAAATAAAACAACAAAGAAAAAGTTATTTTGTGCTTGTTTCTATTGGAAATCTCTCTGTTGAGATTTTGCAAGGACTCGGAACAATTAAAATAATGATAAAAGAATCGGATAAGCGTGATCGTTCTGTTTTTAAATATATTTTTATTTATGATATATGTTAATATATTGTGATTTTTTTACTAACAAATGAAGATAAGATCTGTAAACTCAAATCCTAACACTCATCATTATAACCTCTATCTTATGAGTTGTCCTATCGTGTGAACTATTTTCCATGAACTACCCTCCACCTATATAAAATTATTGTCAATCTCAATATAAAAATAATAACAATGTAAAAGAACTCATGGAATACATTTTATTGTCATCGATGAGGTCTTGGATTAGATTTTTAACCTCATGCAGCTGGTTGTTGTGTGCCCCTTGATTTTGTGAAAATCACAAAGGTGATTCTCATTGTACCACAGTGATTTCAATTGGGGTTCTTGATAGTTCTCATAAATAGGAATTTTGATGAGATTTTCGTTTATTAGTTTCTTCATGACCGATTCAATTGGTTCCCCAAGGGAAGTGTACTTTCGCTTGGGGGGATATTTGTTTCATGGCCCCCCTTGATTATTCAGATTATTGATTTGATATTTGGGTGGTTGTTGTGATACCGCGTTAGCTTGCGTGTTGTTTTGATTGATGTTTTGCAGTTGTTGGTAGGTTTGGGTGTTTTGTTTCAAAGCATTGATTACAACCTTAGCATCCACCACACCATCATTTGACATTTTTTTTTCCTTGCCCATGTGTTAGGTTTCTTATTATAGATGGTGGATTGTCTTGATGTTCTGGATATGTGGGTGTTCCCCCTTGTGCCATAAGGGCTCGTTCGATGCTGAGTGCCTTGGGGATCAGTTAGCTATAAGTGGTGATTCATTGCACCTTGAGATGGAATGCCAAGGTTTTGTCAAGGTTAGCAATGATGGTGCAAACTTGTTGTTCCTCTAGCATGGCCCATTTGCTTATCTTGGCCTTGGATCACAATCATTGTAAAAAGCAAGTGAATGATTCCCCCTTAGCCTATTTAAGAGCCAATAGTTCTTCTAGACTGACATCCATACTGATACTAAAGGCATAATTTTTTATGAATGCGTCTATGATTTCTTGGAACTTTTTGATGGTAGGAGGAAGGTGAGAGAACCATTCCATGGTGGGACTAGCCAAACTTTGAGGAAATAGCCACATCAAAAATGTATTGTCATATGTGACCTCCATGCAATGTACTTGGAATTCCCTGATGTGATCTTTAGGGTTTCCCATCCCATGATATTTGTCAAATTTAGGGATTTCAAACCCCTTTGGTGTTGGTATGTGGTGGCTGATCATGATATACTGTATAGCCCATGGTATATTATACACCCCAGCATGTATCCTTGTTGGGGTCCGGGGCTGAGCTGGGCCTCGGGCGGGGGTTCAGAGGCGGCAGCCCCTGAGAAAAAATTTTCTCCTACTTTTTCGCGTTGTCACCGAAAAAGGGAAAAATCAATGAAAAAAGGAAAAAACCCGATTTTGTAAAACTCTAATCTAGAAGCTTCTAAGCTTGTTAAAAGGGGGTTTGGATGGGGGTTACAATATGATGAAAAATGTGATTATTCGCAAGATTGTAATAAGTTTTGCACTGGTTAATAAAAGTATTGGATGGCTATGGTTTGGTGGATGTAGTCCAGATTGGGTGAACCACGTTAAATTCTCTGTGTTATAATTTATTCTATGTGTGTTTTAGTTTCTCTGTTTTATTAATTAAATCTACATTTAATTGTTAGATATCTACCATCTCTAACCCTAACATTTGGGAGTGGTACCATTGCAAGGTTATTTTCAAAAGGATAGGAACACAAGTTGTTGGGTGTCTTTGTGGTTTTCCCCGATTGAAGATCTAGCACTTGCTGCAATAGCAACTTGATTTGTGTCATCACATCATCTTGCAGATCAGGGGGCGAAGTGAATGTTTTTTGAAGTGGTCGAGGTGTTTGAGTGATGGGTGGAGTGTTGGGTATGTTGGTAGGATTTTGTTGCAAGATTTGTTGATACGCCTACATTTCTTGTTGTACCAACAAAACTTGTTGTTCTTGCTATTGTGGGTATATGCAGGATCATCATGGAAAAAACAAGCCCTTAAGTGGCGAAAAATTTAGAAAAATCAGAGTTAGGAAACTTGATGTAAAAATTTGAATAAGTTATCTATATTATTTCAAAAATATGTAAGAATAGAATTTGTAGCGAATTGAATGTAGTTTCTAAACTACTAGGTTTATTTAAGAAAAATAAAAATCTGTTTGGTGAAGATTTGAAATTTCAATGCAGTAGTACTTAAATTTCAAGGAAAAAATAAGTAGGTGTCTGTCTAACCACCCTAACCACAATAAGTGATAATATTTTTTATAATACTTTAGATATAAGTAGAGGACTCATGTCCTGATGTGATGCATATTTTTTTGTAATTATTTTCCAAGTAAATAATTAATTATGAATTTTTTATTACAAATTTTAAAAAATATAAAAAAACCTATGACTTACCACCTTAACTTGGTCAAAACTTCATGAAATTGATTTTTCTTTTTTTAATCCTATAGTATGTGAAGCATAGAATGTGACACATGTTTTGGATTCAAAAAATGTGATACCATTTGAAAGCTACAAATGTTTTTCAATCAGGATTTTAGTCGTAATTCAAATAGAAAATGAACAATAATTATTTATTAAATTCAAAGTAAAGGGTAAGTGCACAAATTTGAGTCCACAAAGCGTGGAATTTTTTGCTTTAGGAAAAAAATTGAAATCGACATTGCAAAAATGGGATCCTAATTTTTAAAAATTGGGATCCCACTTTTTAAAAATTGGGATCTTGTTTCCGAAAGGATCTTGAACCAGCAGAGAAGGAACAACATCCTGATTACTACGAAATGGGATCTCGATTTATAAAAATTGGGATCCTGTTTTGTAGAAATCAAGATCTCATTTTGTAGAAATTAGGATCCTATTTTCTAATGCCATTTATTTTTTTTAAAACAAACAAAATTCATTTTGTAACAAATGGGATCTCGAGTATAGGTGATAGCGACCTCCAAAAATAGCTCCAGGTACCACACCCCTTTTTTTTGCATTTTTCCATTCCGTATTGAAATTGTGAATAAAATAAGTGAATTTAGCATTTTTTAAAAATTTATTTCACGTTTTGAGATTTTTTTTCCTATTATAGTAGAAATGAGTAATTTTAGAAATAGATGAAAAAATGAAATGAAACCTAAATATTTTTTAATAGAAATGGAAAAATGAACCTTGAATTGTGTTTTACAAACAAAATTTAGCTTTTGAAACCTAAACCGTTTGATTACACCAAAAAAATTGAATTTGAAAACCCTAATTGAAATGAAACAAAAAAAATCATTTCAAAACCTGAGAAATTGAAATGAAATCAAAAAATTGCATTTAGAAACCCTAATCAACCTTTTTGAAACCTTGAATTCAAATCAAACAAAAAAAAATGAATTTGAAAACCCTAGTTTGAACAAAAATGAAAAAATTGCATTAAAAACCCTAATTTCTTAGAAATTGAAACCCTAAATTGAATTGGAACAATTTTTTTTGTTAAAACCCTAAATTGAAATCGAACAAATCATTTTGATTTTGAAAACTAGGTAATTTCGAGTTGAAAAAAAATTGTTTGCATTGCTTAAATGTTTTAAATTTTATTTGTATTGTATGGAGAAAATGATATGTTAAAATTTACTTTCAATGTTAAATTATAATTAGATTAGAAAACAATATGTTAAAGAATAGTTAAAATTCATAAAGTTTATCAATGTTTGTGTGCAAATTTAGTTAGCAAATTCATAAATCCAAGCACGTACAATTGATTCCAATTGGCACTAACTTGCAAGTCTAATTTATTCCAAGGGCCACCCAAAGTTCACCCTAAGTTTGCTAAACCCTAAACCCTAAGCTGTAAAATCTAAACCCTCAACACTAAAGCATTTGAATTTTGTCTTAGGACCTTAAAATGAAATTTGGTTGCCTTAAAAAACCGTCTATTGTCACCATCTAGTAGAGCTTTTTGTAATGTTTTCACTTATTTGAACACACAATATAAAACCTGTTGGTTTCTACAAGTTTATGAAGAGTGGATGATCACTCTCTATGACACTTAGACATGATCAATAGGGATCTAAATCACTGGAAGAAAACTTTATTCTATTATATCCACAAGATAGGAGAGGGCGAGTGAGAGTGCTATGGATAAAGTTTCTTTCATTGGACATACCTAAAATTATGTAGGTTCAACGTCAAGAATGGGTCTATTTGGTATATTTATGAAAACTATTATGAATATCTAGAATACCATAAAAGTATAATTATAGCAATTCCAATTGGAAACACTTGGGTATATCATATGAAATTTAAATAGTAAGGTGTCTATTATATAGGAGAGTTGATAATACATGGAAAGAGGTTTGTATGGGAATATATGTATTAAGAAACACATACCATGACATCTATAGGATTTTTAAGATGTGATCCTAGATAATAATCCACCCATCCTCAAGCATAATGGATTCTTTAGCAATTAAGGGAGATTCAATAACCATAAAATTACCTATATTTTGATACTATATAGATTTATGTGGAAGGATAGAAATGCATCAATAAGGAGACCAAGATGGAACCATTTAACACCTAAGGTACACCTATTACATGGGAAAGGGAGGAGGTACATGATGATAGGTTGGGGGAACTAGGCTATTATTACAATAGAGAGAGGAGGAGGATTCATATTATGCTCCTATAAATAAGAGGTCAATTTAGAAGATTAAAAGAACTCTAATAAAAAAGGAAATAATTATATAGAGGGAGTGAGTGGGATTGTTGGAAATATACAAGGAGAGAGGTGAAGGTCCCAACACCTACATAGAGTCCTACACAAAATACACCAATCTAGGCACTGTCTAGAAGGATCAAGATCCATGTGAGTAGCCTCTTTTTATTTTTGTATCTTCTACATATGTATATTTATTCCTTTATGTGATTAAAATTATGTATGATATAACTTATTAATAAGTGATTACAAGTATAATTATTAAAATATTTCATATTTATTTTGATATCCTCTAATGTAGGAGGAAATTTTTACATGTTTTGATAGATGTATTTTATTTTTGTGATATGTATAGATTGATTCATTTTTAACATGATACTTCTTTTTATTAGAGGGGTAAACACTTTTGACCTAGAGCTATGAACCAATGAGGTCATAGTATGACTAAATTTGGACCTCACTAGACATCTAGATTCCCTTAAGCCATCCTATCACCCTATATCATAAATCAATTTCTTAAGGGGTCCCAATATGAAATTTCTTAAGGGGATCAAAGAAGTTCTTAAAATTTTGTGAAATTGCCCAAGGCAACCAAATTTAACAGTAATAAGATCGTGCAAGATTATAATATGAATGATATTTCATGATCTAGGTTGGTCAATTGAAACAAGAGTAGATCTCAATCAACTATTCCACAAGAAAATGTTCTGCACTAACTTGCAAGTTCATTATATTCCAAGGGGCACCAAAGCTTCACCCTAAGTTCTGTAAACCCTAAACCCTGAACTCTAAAATCTAAACCCTAAATAGATCAAGTTTTGGAAAATATTTTATTGGCTTTTTGACTTTATGGATTGTTTATCTTATCATTTCATTTGACTTTATGATTGGAATCTTGTTACTAGCTTTTTCAAGGATGTCCCATGAACGATTAGAGAAGCAACGATGTATTAGTATTCCATTTTCTTTTACTGTTGTTTGTTGAATTTCTTTTAACTATGAATTTTGAGTCATGTTACTAGTTTCCTCAAGGATGTCCCATGAAGGATTTAGAGGAGCGATGATGTATCATGACCCATCTTTTATTTTATTGTTGTTTGTGGTTTGTCTTGACAAAAATACTAGGGAAATTATGCCCTTAGTATGAGTTAAGACAATCCTTTTCTATGACTGTTTGTTGTTAGTAGATGGATGACCTTGCACACCTTGATCTATGTCATATCAGGGTGTTTGTCTCCATTTGTGTTAGTTCCTACCCAATGATGATAAAGTGCAACACCTTTTGTGATATGATGAAATATCGAAGATTGCTAATACTAACATCATGGTCTTTTATTATTTATCTTTCTTTCTGCACTAACATTTCTTCTTTCTTGCATTATGATGGAGTCTTGTGACACACAAAAATATAAATAATCCTGCATATAAATTCATGTTAGAAATATCATATAATCATACATCATCAATCATACATAAATCTTGCATTTGAAAAATACAAAAATATAAGCATCTATCATATCTAGGAAACCATGGCATAATAAGCATTCATTGTCATAAAGTACATAACATAAGCATTACATGTACATAACATTTGATGTAAATGTATGCATCACATTACATCCATCATCATCAAAAATATAGTATCACATGTAGATAGCATTGTATATATATAAATCACATTGCATCTCATAATCATAAAATGCATACATAACATCCATTGATACCATAAGAAATCAATGCATACATCATCATATATAATAAGAATCACATCATAGGCTGCATAAACACATCACAACGTAGATATGATCATCCATCACATAGGCATATCATATAGAACATATGCATAAATAATAGACTACATAATCATAATAGAACAATGTATCATGAGAATTTTCGCAAAAATCATACATATATAATCGTTCAAAAAGTGTCACATCACAATGTCATAATGTATCAATAAATATGAAGCCCACAGGCTACATGATCAAAGTACAATGTCCATCAATAACTATCAATAAATGTCCCTATTCAAAACTACCACTACTACCATGACCAGATTGTGAAGGGGAATGATGTCGAGATCCTGATGACCTATGTCCTGTAGGAGGCCTGTCATATGGTCCAGATCAGCGTGGCCCCTCAACCCCCTCTATACTCACTTTCCTAGTGTGTCCTATTTTGAGACCTGCCGCTACATGCCTATGAAAAACTAGGAGCTCGTCTCTCTGGAGGAACCTATTCCTAATATAAATCTATGTAATAGGAAGCCCTCTCCATAGATATGACTAACTCTTAGGTGAAGGCATCAGCTGGTCCATTGCAAAGGGATCTGATCTCCATAAGCTGCTATTGGATCTCCTATCTCTAAGATATAGCCTAGTCCCTGTCCATATAGGCTGTCCCTCTCCATCTGCAATGCATCCCACTTGAACATCAAAACCCTCATCCTCTCTAAGGATGCAATCTGAGCACGTAGAGTTACAGTATCCAAATCAATGGCCCTTGTATCATCCTTTTGAACTCTCTCCATCCCATCATCCTCATCCTCCATCTCCAAAATCCTATCACGGATCTCACGCTCCTGATCATCCTCCTCATCATCCTGGTACATACCAAGCAGACCAAGATCATCCATCTCGGCCTTCTCTTTGCCCGCCTCCTCCTCTGCATGTTCCTTTGGAATATCCTCCTCCCCATGCTCCTCTCCACCAATCTCTCTATCCTTAATAAGAATCTCCTCTCACCCAACCCCAACATGCACCTTTGCCAATATCTAGTATGTGAACATCCTCTCCCTCCCGTACTTCCTCGTGGATAGGTGACAAAGGTGGAACTCATCCTCTCTGACCATGCCTCCCTCTCCCACCACCCCTCTAACCACTGCCATGACCATCTCCATCATCACCATGACCACCTCCACCCCTTTGACCTCTGACTCTACCATGCCTGTCGCTCATCCCTATCTCTTGTCACTCTACTGATGCATCCTGATCTAGATCTATGAGAGGTATCGGCCTAGGAACAACTTGCCACCAATCGTATGCCTCAATAGTACCTAGATCTGCTAAACCACCTCTCCAACCCCACTGCACTAGCTGTAATGCATCGATGTTAGCCTCTACAGTAGCTACTGGAATCTTAGCACCCCAAAGTGTCATCTCTTTGGAATATCTAGAAAACTCAGCTCGTCCTCAAGGCTCTTCCTGAACCTCTCCAAACTGTCACAATACCTGATCTAGCAAATGCCTCTTGATTATATGGACATATGAAACTATCCATCCAATCAAACACTATGTCTGCCGAAAGTAAGTCGGATGCTCATCCTCATGTGACCACTATGGATAGTCCATATAGGGCTTCCAAATGAACTAAACCATCATGTCAATGGCATGTCTATGGTATCTTATATCCCCAACATGATGCTGAATGTTAGCCCCTACATAATGGAAGGCATAAGGTGATCTCTGTTGAACATCTGTAGTCACTGGTGGACAGAAAATGGCAATGTGTTCCCATGCCCATACCATCAGGAACGTGGTACCACAACTCATGGACTATCCCTCCCTATATGCTATATCGTTTAAATGAAAATACATTGCTAATAGACAAGAGCCCCAGGCATAAACCACATGTCTCTCCAAGATACCACTAACATATCCAACCATCCAACAGGAAATCCATGACCTTGACGGTTAGGGAGAACTATGCCACCAATCAAAGTACACAAAAGACAGTCTAACTACCTATACCTATGTGCTAGGACATGCCACCTAATCTCATAATGATCAAAACCTAATTGTCTAATATACTCATGGGGGTAGTATCTACAAATCTTGGAAAAACCCCTCTGTGTGTCATACATAACTCTAAGGCCTCTAATAAGTAATTGCAAAATCCTATATACATCCTCTAAAGTCACTATCGCCTCACCAGTAGGTAGGTGAAATGATGATGTCTCTGAGTGCCACTGCTCACATAACGCAGTCAGTAGTCCCTAGTTCGCCCGAATAGTGGCATGCACGTCACATGATGTAATCCCACACGCCACAAAAACCATTTCTCCCCACTTCATAAACTATCATGGAAGCAGAAATTCAACGGTCTTGACTCTCTCGTATAGACAAGATCTAATACAACCTGCAATGGCATTATGCATGCCTCATGTCAAAAACAATAATCTATCCTAGCCAAAAAATTCAAATTTCCACAATAGTCAAATGCGTCACTTTATTTGCAAATGCATTTCAAAAAGTCAATTGCATCATTTCACTTTGCAAATGTGTCAAAATTTGTCAATTGCATCATTCAACATCACAAATGCGTGCAAAATTCAAATCCATATCTTTACAGTCACACATAACAAACAATTACCCTAAATACAAATGCGTTGAATTCAAATGCATAACAAAAAGCTATATGTGTCTATGCAAAACTCAACTACATAGCTATTTAACAAATGCGTTGAATAAAATTACATCTCTGCGTAAATTTCAAAATCCTATGCTAAGCACAAATGTGAATTTACAATTTGCATTGATTATGAAAACAAATGTGGCCTTTTAGAAAAGTAACACAAAGAAAAAATAAATTAAATGCATTAAAATTTGTGCAAGGAAAAATTTCAAGAGTCGGTTTTTAGCAACATAGGCCGGGGGGTCCACGTCTGCAGGTCACTAGAATGCTTGAATGCGATATGCATGATGGTGTGAATGTGGAACTGGAGGCATCATCACTAGGAGCCCAAAACAAAAGTTTCAAATTTCTAAACTAGGTGGGTGAAAATGATTTTTTTTCCACCCCATTTCTATTTATACCTAGGGTTTTGGGTGGTATTTCTTCAAACCTTTTCTACTAGCCATGTAAAGCTCCAACTTCAATTGACCCGTACTCATCCCTAACACCTCCAAATTCATTTTCGTCAACTCCACTGCATTTCTGGCTATCAAATTGACTAATCGAGAATATTTCCATTTTTTTTGAATTTTTTTGAAAATTTGTCAATTTTTCCGAGGGGGCATACCTTGACCTATTTCACATTGGGATATGACTGGGGCATATTTTTGATTGATTTTCTTTGACACAATGCTGAAATGACATTGTATCAAAGAGGGGCAAAATGTAGACACTAAAATTTGGTCTAAGCCTACGACTTCAATTTCTTCATAATTCATCTTATCATGATCATGATTAAATAATGATAATTATTTAATTACTTTCTAAAGTCCTTTCTCATCTATTAATTAAATAAATTTGAATTATTTAATTCATTCGCTTTAACGTTTATTCATCTATTAATTAAATAATCTTAATTATTTAATTAATTCTCATTTTCTTTTTTCTATCCAAATTAATTAAATAAACACTTTTTATTTAATTATGTTACTAATTAACCTTATCATCTTTCTTAAAATAAATAAATTCTTATTTAATTTATCGTAATTATATTTCTGACTATAATTAAATAAATACTTAATTATTTAATTATTCATTTAACCTTTTCATCATTGAATTAAACAAATCTTATTTATTGAATAAATATTATCGTTAAATGTCAAATCTTGAATTAAATAAATCATTTAATTCATAAAGTCTATTTTTAACAAATTCCTCTATATTTAGATAAATGTTTAAGTTATCAAAGTATTCATTCCCATTTAACTCGAGATCTATTTAAATTGGTTAGTTATCTCTTGATTTAATGTATGAGTGGCTTTCGCGAATAAACTCTTTGTCATCACCAGTCAGTCATCTAGTTCTAACTCATATGCATGTAGATGCTTATTAATTAAATATCTTTATTTAATTAATTAAATCCTGTGTGTGCGTTCAAACAAAACATTGCTTTTAGTCTATCTTTATCTTTGTCATGCAAAGGCTATTCTTCTATTTTTGAATACCAAACTCAAAGATGAAATCATTATTTAATATTTATTTTTATTTCTAGTTTTGGAGCAATTATCTTACATCTTCGATGTTTCGTCATTATCACAACACTTAGGCTATGCTTGCACACAAATACTGAAAATATTAGAGCAAGTACATTACACAAAGAATAATGGAGGTTATTCAACGGAATTGATCGTGTGCTTGGTAAAATAGTTTCTTTTATGCATGTTGTTATTAGCTTTCCTTTGTGCTTGATTATTTAGCTTTGAGGATTTTAGTATAGTTTGAATAGGTTTGAATTGCTTAACTCTCTCATGTTTTTTTCTTTGAGCTACACTAATTAATAGTGATTGTAGCTAGAATGATGTAGACATGATTAGACTCAATTCTAGATGGACTTCATTGATCATCAATATATTATGTGGGAACAGTGACAACTGTTAGTATTGCTTTAAGTGGTTGTAGTTGAATACTTTACAGAAATAACTAATCTTTTTGGGGCTACTGTTTTTTCCTATTCTTTCTCTCCTAGATGAAAAACTATTTTGGCATCCACAAAACTTAACAAACAATTCTCTTTATGTAAAAGAAAAATTCTCTTTTACAAGAATTGTGGCCATAATGTAAATTTCTCTACCCATGTGGTACACTATAGATCTTAGAAGGGCCTCTACTCATAACAACGTAACTCTAATTTCTAAAGCAATACCACCTCAAATAGAATGATATTTATGTGAGATTTGATACTAGAATAAAGATAGAATTATTCTTCAAAACAGACAATATCCAAGATTGCTATCAATCAATAAGAATTTCAAAAAATTTAATGTACTCCAATTTACCATGAATTGTACACAGAATAACAATTCAACACAATTATTATCAACATATATCATAGAAGAATTCATATACTCATAATATAATAATATGATTATGGTATATAAATCTATACTTACTATATGTATGTAAATTAAAAGAAACAAAAATAAATAAAAATTCAAATATTAAAATATTTTAACTTACAACCTCATTCAAGATTTTGATAAAGATATCTAAATTTTTTCTTTTGGGATTTAAAATATGAGCCTATATAACAAACATTGAATTATGTGTTTTCCTTCACTTCATGTCTATTTTTTGCATCATCCTTGGAAATTGAATCATTCAATTGATTTCTTTAGGATTTCCAATTGGAGCTTTTGTACTCCAAAATGCACCGTCATACCCTGAGTCGTCACACAGGCAAGGTGACTCGAGAGGGTTCAACAAGAAGCAATAGAGAAAATACATACCCAAAATTTCTACGGATTCATCAAATTCAAATAAATGCCTAATAGTTACCTTGCCTCTATTCACAATTAGATTGGTTTTAGACAACAGGTGAAAGCAAAATATTAGAACACAAGATTCTTGAAAGTGATGGAGGCCAGCCAATAACTTTCAAAGCAGACAATGAACAATGAATTATTCATGTGACTAACCATCTAAGGAGTGCTTGGTACCTAGTGGTTAGAATGGTTATGATTAGGTATAGATGGTAAAAAATAGTGAGCATCTATGAAAACCATAGAAAGTGAAGACAAAAAGCTAGCTAAAACCATTGGACTTCTATCATGTGTTTGTGCTTATTGTTGATCAAAACTTGAAGAACTCTCATTATCATTCTTAAGTTGGAATTTAAACACCTTCTGCTATTGGTATTGATCATGTAGCTCTTGGGTGTGCAACTACCAAATTTGAGTTTTTGGTAGAGCTTAGGCGAGATGAGAAAATACCAAAAATAATCAAAAATTTTGACCGAAGCTAAAAACTAATACAAAATAAAATTTAATATGTTAATTCTACACAAACTTCATTAATTCATTCTGCACTATTAAAATAAATCAGAAGGAACTTGAGTTTCAATATAAATCTTCAAAAGAGTAGTAATAAAATATTGGATTGCCTTGTTTGCTCCACTACTTATATACTAGAAAAACATGGTCATATCCATCCATTTTTAGGGATTATAAGCTTTCCTGAACAAATTATTATATCCATGCATACCGTATGGCAGCTTGAGTCGGTTGGAATTATTTGGAAGTTGGTAAGTCATCTTTTTCAGTTTAAAGAAAACATTCCATGTCTAACATGGTTGGCTATGCCATAAAAAATGAGTAAGATAAATGATGATATGCAAAAAAAAGTAAAAAATTATATTATAAAATTATTCTTAGAATATGAAATCTCACTTGCAAATTGATATAAATAAAAGGTTTCCTTTTCAAGTAACTACAAAATTTTATATAAATAGGGAGTCTCAAAGTTCAAATCACAAAGTTGAGGTAAAATGAAAAAGTTAACAACAATGCAATGGTGATGAAAGTTATCATATTTGGCTTGTTGTCTAGTGTGTATTGATGTCTTGTTGCTTATTATAGCACTGGAACATATCATGTTGGTCTTGTAACGCCCCGCCCTGTGAACCCCAAAGGACAACAAGCACCACACAATTTTTATTTTTATTTTTGAAAGCGAAACATTTCATTACATGAAAATAAATTATGCAATTACAAAGTCATTCACATCCTCTGGGGTACACAGAACAATCATTACGAATCATAAAATTTTATCAAATGAAAGCGAATAAACAACCAAGGTTACATAATGATGATATACAATTATTAATGATCAAAAGCATGGAAAAAAATACATCATTTTATTGCAATTCAATTCACAGTTCAATAGTACAATTGTGGAGCATATTTCCATAGATTCAACACATCATGGGCACAATAATACATTACATAATGCTTCCCTTATATCAACGAGAAGAGTACATCAAGTACAAGAATGATACATCAATGAAGAGTAAGGTGCAAAGTGAGGAATAGTTTTCAACAACGTGAAGCTCTAAAAACTCTATATCCACTTCTGCATCACGAACCCAACCTGGGAACCCAATGGGGTGCATAGCATGTTCCACCAACCATGTGGACCAGAAGGTCCACCTCCCGTGCTAGGAGATGACAAGAAAGGACCCACGTCCAAGATAGATAAGAAGAACAATCACAATACCAAATCACAAGGTCATCCAAACATAACACGCAACAATCTCAAAGATCACTTACAAGGTAACTTCTTCTTGAGACATACAAGGGAAAACAAGGGATTTTATGACACCAATATTCATTTATGCTCAACTGGTGGGTACGTAAATACCTGGGTTCCCCAACCATCTCAAAATATGACTACATGAAAGACAATGCATAAATTATCCTTAGTTAGAGTTAACACTAAAAGGAAGACTTACATCATGGAACCACAAAATGACTCTATAACTTCCATAACTCACAAAATGACAAGTGATAAAAAAAAAGAAGAAGCAATATCATAACAGGACCTTCAAACTGAAATAAGATAACATAAACAATTTAATACAACATCAAACACAATTACCAACAGTAAATCATCCATTAGAGCATCCAAGGGAAAGCTCAATATCCTCCTTACAAGGTATCCAATTAGTTACACTCTGGCTAATAACCACTTAATACAGACCAATCGCAAAACAAAACCAAGCTTTTAATTCAACATAAATGTTCACTCTAACTACCTCCACGAAGAACTCTTAGCTAACTCACAACTTCATCCACATGACAACAATCAATTTCTAATATCAAGCAACTTGAAAGGCAATATTATCACATTTCACATAAATCCACCACTTAAATAATTTATTAAATTGTGTTCTTTACACATTGATACATAAGTACACATAATCAACATAAGTAATTATAATAATATTTATTCTAAATAACCAACTTCATAAGGGATCTACAATCCATTGAAGCATAATAAGATCTTTACTACGAAGGTTAGCACATGAAAACAAACCTATTATCATGTTACACAACTCAATCTCCTAATACATAGGCCTCTATATCCTAATGCTTACAAGCATGCTAGGCGCACCATAAGAATTCAATTCACACATGTAATACATCACTATTAAGAGTACACAATTCAATCATATATATGATTAAGGTACTTCAATTTAACACTAAATATGTCATATAATTTGAATATGACTACCCTTTTTACTTATTAACAAAATTAATATGTTCATGACTAAATAAATTATATCAAACAATGAAGTCATCATAAATGATTCCTTAAAATATTAGTATATTAACTTGATTTTAAAATTATTAATAATTAAGATGCATTAGCATTTTTATTAACTTTACGAATTTACTAATATCTTTATTAAAAAAATTTACTAGGGAGCTTGATTATTTTAAAAGTTCCTTTAAATAAACACATGAATAAGTTTATGACTTTCCTAAAGTTAATTTCTTTAATTAAAGAAAAAGACCACTTTCTCCCTTTACTTTTGTCTTATATAAACTTTTCTTCTCCTCCCATTTTAAAAATAGAATTAAGAGATATAAGTATATAATGAATCAAGAGATTATTTAAACCTCTACAACATTATATTTTAAGTACAACAGATGTGACAGGTTGCCAACAAAATCAGGAAAGCTGGAATTAGAGAGATTATTTAAACCTCTCCAACATTCTATTTTAAGTACAGCAGATGTGACAGGTTGCGAAACAATAACAGGTAGGCCGTTTAAACTGAAACACTCTCTAAAGGCCTAAAAACTTCAGCTGTGATAGATGGTGAATGGTATCAGGGACACTATTTAGGTTTATACACCCTCCAAAGTCTAAGTTCTGCAGCTGCGATGGGTTGTCAATGAAATCAGGAAGGCTACTTACGCCTCTACAGTCTTCTATGTTCGAGTCTTGCGGCTGTGACAGATTGCTAATGGTATCACTTGGGTTTCAGAATTTGCAGTTGCAGACTGGTAACCCCAAAACACAGAATTATTCAATGCTCCCTGCTGACACTGTGGTTGTTAAGGATAAAGGGCCTGAAAATGCGACTGGGGTTAGCTCCAAAGTATACTCAGATGTTGCATACTCATTTAATGACAATGATGAAGAAGAGGCCGTGAGGCAAGAATCCAAGGCCAAAGTAAATGGAGGAAATTCAGCCATCTCAAGGAGGAAAAAGATTGCAGGACAGGACACGAACAAGATGGATTTCTTGAAAAGGCTTAAGAAACTTTCAAGCGAATGCAGTTAGCGGGTGAAAAGCAGCAGGTTGTTTAAACCTTTAAACTTCCTATTGTGTTCAAGTGCCGCAGCTGAGACAGGCTGGCAAAGGAAACAGAAGATTATTTAAACCTCTACCACATTCTACTTTCGAGTACAGCAGATGTGACAGGTTGCAAATGGTAACAGGAAAGCAAATTATACCTCTGCAGTCTTCTCTGTTCAAGTGTTGCTGTTGTGACAGAATGCAAATGGTATCAAGGACTTTATTTAAACTTTATACCCCTCCAAAACACCGCAGCAGGGATAGGTTGCCAAAGGGAAACATCAAACTTCTTAAACCAGGCGCTGAAAACCTTAGGCGCAGCCAAGGACAAACAAAGAACGCAGAGCTAGACAAGAGTCTAATATCATGAGACAAAGCTGGATCAAGGCGCAACATTCAAATCAAGGTAGCAATCAACCAAAACCAGGCTAGAAATTCACCTGAACCTATCGGCCTTCCTTCCATAGAACAGGTCGAAATTTACTAGAATAAGAAGGTGTGCAAACAACATGTTTCCTAAAAGAAATTCCAATGCAAGAAGCATATTATTCTCTGGGCTCTTAGTTAGAGTTTCATATTAGCTGAAAGCTTAAAGGAATATCTCACACCCTAAACAGACGGCTCAAACCTCCTGCATATTTGCCTCTATTACACCGGCCATTATGCATATGGCGTGCTAATGTCTAAAGGAATTGAAGCAAGATCTACAGATCAAAACAAAAAAAAACCAAGAACCACGCTGGGAGAAGAAAGAGAGAGAGAGACTCAGGTTGACACAAGATAATCGATATAATAAGGCATGTGAATAACAAGAAAACATAATTACAGTATTCATTAATCCTCCAAAAGGAATCAAGATCAAGATATTACCAATCTAGACGCCATAACTCATTTAGCAGAACTTTTGCATAGAGTGGTCTGAGACAGGAGTAAAACCTGACTTTCATACGCCTATCAGCCGAAATTCTATTCCCTTCATTCTACCAGAATAAAACAAACTTCCTCCCTATGAAAGAAGCCTGGAAGACCCGTTTCCAAAAAAAGGTGGAAGCAAAGAAAGGCACGTGTTCAGATTGACAGAATTCCAAAAAGAGCTGTCGTCTCCTGGGCTGCCAACGTTGCAAGGAGTAAAAGAATGAAATTAAATAAACTCCAACAATAAATATTTATTAAGAATAATAATTATCTGTCTAAGGTTTTATCAAACCCAAACACCTTCCTCGTTAATATATATAATTTAAATCTTAAAATTTATTCATTAAATGATATATCATATTCTCATGATTGTATAAAAAGAGATTATTTTAAACACATTATTAATTTCTTATTATATATATATATATATATATATATATATATATATATATATATATATATATATA
>VDFB02379424.1:0-22075 GCA_007258455.2 Sequoia sempervirens
CTCAAAATATGCTATGCCAATTTTAGAAAGTTTTGAGGCCATTCCAGGAACTCTAAGTGCCTCAAGTCTAACTCAAAAGATTTTTAGGTGTAAATCTGAGAAACTAAAACTGCAATATCTTTCAACCCAGGAATAGAAAATAAAAACCATAAATTAGGAATTTCATTATGGCGAAAAGGGTATCCAAAAATGTAAAAACATCTAAAAATAGAGAAACTTGAAATTTAACTATTTTTGGGTGATGCAAGATTGCCCTTACACCACTGGATGCTCCTCCATCAATCTAAATGTGTGTTGATTGTTTTGGTATCTTTGTTCAGTCGAAGTGGTTCAAGGTTTGGTGCTTTGAAAGTCATTTTCTTGAGTAACAATGTATGGAAGAGTTATCTAATTGTTTTGGGTGTGTACATTCTTCAAGTGTAAGTTGGTGTGAAGGAGTTTGTTGGATTTCAGAGTATTTATGGAATATTATAAGTTATGTTCAAGTGACATTTGTTGTCTGTGAGTTGTTTTTGGATCAAAGGAAGCATGTACTTAAAATTTTAATGGTGTTTACATGGGTAACAGTCGACCTTGGTGTTTACACTAATTGCGGTGAATATTTATTGTTTATAGAAGTGTGTTGTAGCATGGTGTTGTAGATTTGGGTCCCAAATAAGAAATGGTGTGGTACACTTTCACTTCTATCTACGACAGAGGTGTTTTGGTGTTGACCTAATTTGAATTTACATAGTTGAGGTGCATAGCTGACCTTGGAGAATGGTTTCAAGGTTGAAGATGGTATAAATAAGAGTTGAGTTATTGAGGGATGATGAGATAGACAAGAGTGATGAAATGATGTGAATTGTAGAGCATTAGAGTGTGAATTTGAGAAGTGCAGTGCGATATTTCATGTGTTAGACTACTGGATGGAGTGAGAAAAAGGTGTCTACAGTTCTTTAGTCAAGATACAAAGGTGTTGGTGATGCTATGGTGGATTTTTCTATTACATTGAGATGGATTTCTCTTTGTAACATTTTTCTCTATCTTCTTTTCTATTCTAGCAGTGAGCCTTTCTTTCTTTGGGCAATGAGCCCTCTGACAGTGAGCTCTATTGTATTTGGTGTTGAAGTTACTTTATATTGTGAACTAATCCTCACCGTGGTTTTTCCAATCTTAGGTTTTCCATGTAAATTTGGTGTTCTCTTGTGCATGGTGTTGATTTTTTTAGTTTATATTATTTGCTTTTCATGCTAAATCATTATATTAGATCAATAAGGGTCAATTATCTTTATGTGGATTGAATGTGTATGAGGGTTTTGAAGCTTTAAGGTACAAGTGATTCACCCCCCCTCTCAGTTGTCTTGTGTATTCAAAAATTGGTATTAGAGAAAGGTTCCTTGGAAGAAAACTTAACCGCTTGAGGTAGATATGGGATGGTGCACAAGAGAGAGATCCCTATATTTGATGGAACAAATTATGCATTTTGGAAGACAAAGATGGAATTTTTTTTGATTTACCTTGGATATGATTTCTAGAAATATGTTAAGGATGGATACACTAATCCTACAAATGGTCCAAGTACTGCTGATGAAATCAAGGCTTATGAAACCAATGTTAAAGAAAGGCATGCTCTCTTAAATAGTCTTACAAAATTTGAATTGGTGAAAGTGATGAGTATGAGAATTGCTAAAGCAATTTAGGATAAGTTAGAAAGAATTTATGAAGGAGATGATAAGGTCAAAGAAGATAAGATGCAAAATCTAAAGATCATGTTTGAGAGCTTACGAATGTCTAAAGAAGAAAATGTTACAAGCTATATGCAAAGGGTAGACGAAGTTGTCAACTCCATCAGAGGTCTTGGTGGAAAACTCAAAGAACCAGAAGTGGTAAAGAAAATTCTCAGAACTCTTCCTAAATCCTATAGTCATAAAGTGTCTACTATTGAAGTATTTTCAAATTTAAATCAATATACTAGAGATCATTTGTATGGATCTTTAAATACTTTTGAAAATTATGAGAGAATTTGGAATAAATAGTGGTACAAAAATTGAGATTGCTTTTAAGGTTGGGAAATCAAAAGTGAACAAGGAATCAGAGTAGGAGGATCTTGATGATATAGAAGCTAACTTTGTAAGGAGAATGAAGAAGGGAACTGGTAAGTACAATGGTAAGCTTCCATTCAAATGTTTTAGTTGTGGAAAGATAGGTCATTATGCTTCAAGATGTCCAAACTAAGCTTTGAATAAAAAAAAAGGAGAACAAAGGTAAGATGATTAAGAAAAGTTATTATGTTAGAGAGGATGCAAGTATTTTTGATGATTAATTTTATTATGGAGATGATGATGAATGCTTTTTCATGCTTTAAAATATGAATATGCTTTTGCTAACTCTAAGAGATGTGTGAAGGAAATCCATCCAGAGATAAAGGATAAGATTGAAGATACTTTGGTATCTACTTTTCATGCTAGACAGGAGAAGAAATACTAGATCATTGATAGTGGGTGCTCTAATCATATGAATAGTGACAAGAGTAAGTTTTTTAAACTTGAAAAGTATGATGGAGGATGTGTTAGATTCAAAGAGATACATCTGCTAAGATATGTGGAAAAGGTTCTATCTGTTTTGATGGAAAGCATAATATTGATAATGTTTACTATGTTAAGGGTTTAAGGCATAATCTCTTGAGTGTTGGAAAAATGTGTAGCAAAGGATACAATCTTATGCTCCAAGATGATGGATTTGAGATCAGAAAAGGATCCAAAATTGTGGTTGCTACTAGAAGAAGGATAGATGGAAATGTTTATCATCTTAAGGGTGCTGATGGTCATTAATTTATGACCCAAGTTGGTGAAAGATGCTTATGACACATGAGGATGTGCCACATCAATTTTGATAACCTAGAGAGAATCAATTTAGTTCAAGCTATAAGATATTTTCCAACGATTACAAAGCCTATCAATGTTGTTTGTAAGGAATGTTAAATTGAAAAGCAAGCAAGAAGAAGCTTTGAATTAAAAGAACAATCTACTACTATACTATTGCAATTGGTGAATACAAATATTTGTGGTTCTACTAGAGTAAGAAGTCTTTAAGGTGGCAGGTATTTCATTCTTTTAATTGATGATCATTCTAGAATGCCATGGGCTACTTTTCTCAAAGAAAAATTAGAATCTCTAGACAAGTTTAAAGTATTAAAACTTATGGTTGAGAATGAAATGGATATGAAAATAAAATTTTTGAGGTCTGAAAGAGGTGGAGAGTTCACCTCTAAGGAGTTTAACATATTTTGTGAAATTCATGGCATAAAGAGGCATTTCTCTACCCCTAGGAATCCTCAACAAAATGAAGTAGTTGAAAGAAAGAATAGGATTGCTCAAGAATCTACAAGAATGATGATGAAAGAAGTAAATCTACTAGAAATATACTGGAGAGAAGCAATTCATACTGCTGTTTATATACTTAACAGAGTTCAAGCAAGAGAAAATAGAACAAAGACTCCCTATGAGCTATGGTGTGGAAGGATTCCTACTGTCAAGTACTTCAGAGTGTTTGGAAGAAAATTTTATATTAGAAGAGATAAAGACAACTTATGAAATTTTGATGAAAGGTCTGATGAAGGTATCTTCCTTGGATATTGTACTAGAAGGAAAGTCTACCGACACTACAACAAGATATCGAGAAAGATAGTTGAGAGTGCAAGCATCAAGGTTGATGAATATTTATAGAATAATTCAATGATGATAGATGGATATAAATTAGATGAGTCTTGTTGTAGAGAATAAGAAAAATCTAAAGAAAGAGAACTGTAGATTGAAGAAGAAGAAGCTCCAAAAATGACTCCTAAAACTCCTAAGTATGTGTAGAAGAATCATTCTAAAAATTATATCATTAGAGACAAGAACAAAGGTGTATTGTCAAGAAGGAAAGATGTTGAGGAATAAGTAAACTATATTTACTTTTTGAAGTTGAACCTAAAATATTGATTGAGGCATGCAAGGATGAATATTGGATCAAGGCTATGAAAGAAAAACTATTGCAAATTGAGAAGAATCAGACTTGGGAACTTGTCCCAATACTAGCAAACAAGAATGTGATTGGAACTAAGTGGGTATTAAAAAAAAAACTAAATGAGAATGGAGAAGTGGTAAGGAACAAGGCACTAGCTTGTGTGTAAATTCTATTCACAAGTTGAAGGAATAGATTTTGAGGAGACATTTTCCCTGGTGGAAAGAATGGAAGCTATCAGGATGTTTTTGGCATTTTCAGCACATAAGGATTTCAAAGTTTATCAAATGGATGTGAAATTTGATTTCTTGAATGGAGAGTTGGAAGAAGTGGTATACATAGAACAACCAGAAGGATTTCAGTTATTAGAAAAAATGAATATGGTTTATAGATTGAAGAATGCATTTAATGGATTGAAGCAAGCTCCTAGAGCTTGGTATGCAAGGTCGGATAAGTATTTGATATGACAAGAATTTAGTAAAGCTACCGTAGATAGCGATATTTACTTTAAATTTGAAAAATATTAAATCTTGATTATGATTATATATGCTGATGAAATAATATTTGGAGGAAATGAAGATATGTGCAAGAAGTTTGTAGAGGAAATATAGAAAGAATTTGAAATGTCTATGTTCAGGGAGACAAATTTCTACCTTAGATTGCAAATAAATTAGATAGAAAAAGGTATTTTCATTTCATAATCAAAGTATGTCAAGGAAATGTTGAAGAAATTTGGAATGGAAGACTCTAAACCGGTGTGTACCCCTATGGTTACTGGTTGCAAGTTGAACAAGAATGATGAATCTCCTAAGGTTGATTGGAGCAAGTATAGATCAATGATTGGTGGAATGCTATAACTAACTGCTCCCAGATTGGATATCATGCATGTAGTTTTTCTTGTGGCTAGATTTCAAGAAGATCCTAGAGAGTCAAATGCTATAGCAGTGAAGAGGATATTCAGATACTTGAAGGGTACTCTAGATCATGTCTTGTGGTATCCAAAGGATATCGACTTTACTTTGAGTGCTTGCACATATGTAGATTGGGCTAGTTGTGTAGATGACAAGAAAAGTACAAGTGTAAGTGTATTATTTCTTAGATGGAAATTGGTTTCATGGCTAAGCAAGAAACAAGATTCAATATCTTTATCTACTAGGCAGAGGCAGAGTACATTGCAACAACATCTTGCACACATAGGTGTTATGGATGAGACAAACATTGAAGGATATCAGGGTAGTATATGATGAACCAATTTCTATCTTCTGTGATAATACAAGTGCTATCAATATTTCAAATAATTTGGTAATGCATTCAAGGAAAAAACATATCTCAATCTAGTATCACTTTTTGAGAGAGGAGGTTGTAGAGAATGAAGTTAAGTTCAAATATGTGCCTACAAAGGATCAGATTGTTAATATATTCACTAAGGCTCTTCCTAAGGATACATTTGAGTATCTTCGAGAGAAGTTGGGGGTCATTTCCCCCTTATTTGAAGAAGATGCATGAGGAGATGCATAAGTCCAATGGATTTCAAGATCCATTCTTTTATCTGGACTGATGTTGGTGGCTACCTCTCACGAGGAGTAGGTAGTGACATTGTTGGTTGTTGTAGTCAGGGGGAGTATGTGTTGTAATTGTGCAATGGTTGATGGTTGGTGTAGTATGGTGTGTGATCCTAAGGGGGAGTATGCAAATAAGTACAAGAATAGAAGTTACAAAACAGTTGTAAGAAGTTGATTGATGTTAAACGATAAATATCAGTGATACAAATCTTTTGTCCTTTTCCATTTATGTCAAAGAGGGAGAGAGAGTCATGTGAAAAAGAAGATAGTTAAAGGAGAGAGTCATTTAAGGTAGAGAGAAATAAGAAAGTTAAGGGGGAGAATGAGACATGTGAAAAGATAAGTATCAAAGGGACAAAGAGTGTAAAGAGCTAGTTGAAAAGAGAAAAGGAAATAGGTATGGAGTAGAGTTTTTGTGTCTTTGATGTTTCTTCACATCATGTGTTGCCACCAATGACAAAGGGGGAGATTATTGCAAGTATGAGTAGATTGGTGTTATCACTGATGTAAACAAGCTTATGTTGTCATTTGTGTCAACTGTAAGAGAAAGAAGGTGGTCATTATTGAGGGAGATTGTTGTGAGAGTATGCTATCCATGCTTTGATTAGTTGTAATATGTTGTCATTAGTAAGCTACTGGTGTCAACCTCTAGTGTTGCTTTGATAAGATTCTATCTATGGTTGAGAAAGTAACAAATATGATAAGGATGTGTCTCTAATGCTTGGTTTCCAAGTTCTTTTGAGAAAATTTGATAAAAAGAGGAAACAATGTGTTGCAATGTTGTTCTGGGCTGCAAAGTAGTGTTCTAGTGTTGCTCCACATTTCTTCTAGGTTCAAGATCTACCTATGCATTTCAGATATGTTGATCATAGGTGTTTGGATGTGTTACATTTAGAATTTGGTGTGCTGGATCGGTGTACAAAAGTTGTGTTCACTAGTGTGTGAACTGTGTATTGCAGAGGTGTTAGGAGAAATGTATTTGCTTTGCATTTCTCTGTAGAGTGGTTTTAGGTCTTATAGATATGAAGGTGTGTTGATTATGTTGGTATCTTTGTTCAATCAAAGTGGTTCAAGGTTTGGTGCTTTAGAAGTTAGTTTCTTGAGTAACAATGTATGGAAGAGTTATTTGAGTGTACTGGGTGTGTACATTCTTTAGGTGGAAGCTGGTGTGAAAGAGTTTGTTGGATTTTAGAGTATTTATGGAATATTCTCAGTTATGTTCAAATGACATTTGTTGTATGCAAGGTTTTTTTAGATCAAAGCAAGTGTGTACTTAAAATTTTAATGTTTTTTAAATGAGTAACGACTGACCTTGGTGTTTACACTAATTACAATGAAATTTATTGTTTATAGAAATATTTTGTAGTGTGTTGTTGTAGTTTTGAGTCCCAAATAAGAATTGGTATGGTCTGCTTTCATTTTTATTTTCCATGAAAGTGTTTTGGAACCGACCTAATTTGAATACACAGTTGAGGTGCATAGTCGACCTTGGAGAATGGTTTTCTTACCTAATTGTGCTTTTAACCCAATCAGGTTAGGCTGGGACAACACTGATGTTTTCTACTTTGTAAAAGGAGAAAGGTACACAAAATATTATGCTAAATTACTCATAATCATGCAAATAGTGCCATGAAATGAATTTTAGTTTTCATTATGCAATTGCTTTACAAAAAAGAGGAATAGTACACAAAATTTTGCATAAAGTAGCCGTTTAAATTCATTACAAGAAATATGCCTATAGGTTTCCCACACAAGTCATGGGAATAACTGAATAAGATGCAACAAAAGATAAATTTTACATCTAGAAGTAAAAGAAGACATGTAAGAGAAAGGGGATCTGCCATTGCTTGAATGATGAACCCCATTGTTGATCAACTGCATCTTCAATTCCTTTGTTGATAGCTCTAGAGGTGTTTGTAAGGGACAATGAAAATGATGTTAGAGGCCAGGATTCCATGTCTCTTATATGTCAAGCCATCAGATATACTTGTCTCTTGTTAAGCATCAAATTAGAGAGTTAAAGGTGTCTCAAGATTAGATACACAACTATCATGAAGATATAAGAAAAGTAAAGATCATCTAATCATCATGAAAAGCTCTGGGCTTCTTAGTTTTCTTAACTTATTTGTTGACTATGCAAGCATAGGTATAATATTATCATGAAAATAATATGCAAGAGTGATCATAACTATTCATTATAAAGACCATGTCACAGTCTTAAATTAGTGTATCCATAGTCATAGTGAGTTCCAAGCATAAGACATAAAGAGCATATTCAAGAATAACTGTACTTTCATTATGGGATAGTTAATACAAAGGTTGCATCTTAGATACACGGTGTCATCAAAAGACAATAGTAAGCAACATGATGACAACCATTCAAGATAGTATGGAACAGTGGAAGAACAATCCTTTAAGGAAAGGGGTAGTCATCACTTCAAAGGGCATGCATTCCATAACATTGAGATGAAGAAAGAAGAATGATAGACATTGAACTTGTGACAGTGGCAATATTGTTGAAGACTTTATGCCAAAAATTGATGCTTGCAAGAAAAGGTAATCAAAGTATTAAGGGTCAGTGTTTTCACCCTTTAAGGATAGTTAATTAGTGACAAGAGGTTATGACTTTGACATTGATTGTAGGGGAAATAAGAACAGTTAGGTAGATGAATGTCTCGTGATAATCAAAGGGATATGAGAGTCATGATGAAGACACAATGCTATGAGAAGACCTTAAGGAACAAGTTAAAGGGTGGTCAACAAGGTAGCCAAGGGAAATATATATTTTGTGTCTGGTGATTGCTCTATGGGAGTGAAATCTAGTATACATATAAGCATGAATCCTATGAGAATGGATTTGTAGAATGCATTTGTAGCAGATCAAGGGCTAATGAAACATGATGACAGTTATAAAAAAAAATTCATGACAGTCAAGAGTAGAGGACAACCTCATATAGATGACAACCATTGAATGCAGATAACAGTAGCAGTCTCTATGAGAAAATATATAGAAGGATTCAAAGAGGATAATCATAGAGGCATGAGGGAAAATCATGAGTTAAATGCAAACAAAGGGTGTAGTCACTATGATAGAAAAAGTATGATAGTGAGAAGCTATATTTGCAGACTTCGGGTGAACTCATCATTCTTGATCACATAATGAATTTAACTGGAAGTTCTCCAGAAGAGGGTTCAAATCAAAGGAGATTTCATAGTGATTGTAATGAGGACCCTATGATTTGTGATAAATAATGAAAATAATGAAGTCTTTAAAGATTGTGGTTGAAGCAAGAAGGTTTCCTTTAACATAGCAGATCTAATCTCTTAAATCTGACCCGATATTGGCAAAATAGTGACAAGAACAGTCATAATGGAAATCTATGGAAGGAGTACCAAGTTGAATATCTAGTGGAGAAGATTTTAACCTATTTGTCTAATGATGATAAACAAGTTACAACCCATGAAATATCTACAAAGGATTCCAAGTACTCATATTATAGATCCAATGGATTGCAGTGATATTTAAAGTGAAGAAAGAAATACAAGAGTTCGAGCATTTAACTGACTGTTAGTAGTAGCAAGCCCTCATACACGTGGCTTTGATGATAGGAAGATAGAGTTGCATGTAGTCTATTGTAAATTTTTTTTTGATTTCGCCAAAGTTCATAGAGAAGCATGAAAATGTGAAGAGGAGAAGAAGAACCAAGAAACATAGAGAATACAGGGTTTTTCATCATTGCTTTCCAGGAATATAAACAAAAATCTCAACATTTTTATTGATAGAGAGTGGCTTACTAGCAAGGAGGATGGATTCAACCATGCAAAGAATTCCCAAAAACTTGAAATGGTTCTTCAAAACCCTATTTATACTCCATGGTGGCGGCATAGTAGGAAAATATTACCAATGAAAATGAATGCAAAGCGAGCCAGTGTGTAGGGTTATTCTTTTGAATTTCACAAGGAAACCCTAACTTTGGCCAACCAAAGTGTTGTATTTTCATTTTTATTTAATAAGGTTGCATGATATTAATACCTAGGCCTTGGTCAAGACTTTCTTGACATCTGCCTAGTGTGAGGTGTGGAGTCCATGGGAGTTAGGACAAAACAATGGATTAAATCTTCCCCTTGTTTTTTTTTGCATTAGGTTAAGAAAAAAATAAGTATGTAAACACATATTAAAGGTACAAATTACTTTAATATTTTTCATGTAATTAAAGAAATAAACAACTACATAACACTTATTAAATTAAATCATAACTGATTGTCTTTAATATTTGTTCAAATAGTTTATTCTTATCCCAAAATCATGCAAAAATAGGAGTGGAACTGAGGTGTTTATCTTTGACTTTAAGTCAAAATGAGGTGTTTTTGGAGTTCTCTTTGGTCAAATAGCTTGAGAGGGGGAGTTCAGAGCTAAATAAGCTCAAATTGGAGCAGTTATGAGCCCCCTTTTTTAGGCTTTTCTATTTTTCTCGTGAGTTGGATATTTTGGAGTGCAGTTGACTACAATTATCCTCTCTTGGCACTTGGAGACTGATTTTATATTATAGGAGGGAAAGCTTATGATTTTTCCTCAGTTCTTGCTTTTTGTCCTCTCTTGAACATTGTAGAGAGACTTAGAGTTTGTAGCTTAGCATATTTTTACAATTTTGATATAGCAACAGATACTTCAGCTTATTTTTTTTAGTTATTGCAAAGATTCCTTCTATTATTCAGTAAAATTAGGTGTTTACCTTCTCTTTTTTAGGTGTTGTGTCTCTTGCGAATGATCTTGACAAAATTTGATGTGTTTTAGTATCAAAACCTTTAAATTTCTATCTCATTCATGGTTGCATGTATACAAAAGTAGTTAATCATCACAGGTCATAGGTTGTGCCATTGATTTGTCTTATCTTCAAAATTGTGAAAACATTGTTTTCCTTCAAAGAAGATAGATTTCTCAAGCCTTTTTATGAAGTATTTATGTGATTAGATTGCCCAAACTGAGCTGTGTAAAAATATCTTTTGAGAAGTAGTTGTGAATCAAGCTGCATGTTAGTTACATCTTGGTGCATCACCTCCTAGAGTTAGCTTTTCCCTTTTATTAGCTATCCTTTTTCGTTTTTCCCAAAAAAATCATTAGTTTCTAGGAGATCTAAAGGGGAACCAACCCATAATTTGGAGATTCATCTTCATCATGAGCAACCCACAGGCTCGAAGATGTTTCCATGTTTCACAAGATTGTTGAGCCTCCAAGCTTAGCATCTGGGTGCAATCCTTTATGACATCAGGTTTCAAGGTTGAAGATGGTATAAATAAGAGTTAAGTTATTGAGGGATGATGAGATAGACAAGAGTGATGCAAATGATGCAAATTGCAGAGTGTTAGAGTGTGAATTTGAGAAGTACAGTGTGAGATTTAATGTGTTAGACTGCTAGATGTAGTGAGTAGAAGGTGTCTACAATTCTTCAGTCAAACTGTGAAGGTGTTGGTGACATTGTGGTGGATTTCTCTGTGTAGCATTCTTCTTTATCTTCTTTTCTATTCTGGTAGTTAGCCTTTCTTTCTTTGGGTAGTGAGTGTTAAAGATCCAAGATATTGAGAAGGGGGGTGAATCAATATCTTATTAAATTTTTTGATCATATACCATCCAATTATACCAATGCAAACAATAGCAAAAATAAATAAGAGCATTAACAGAACATGAAATCAGAGAACACAAGAACACCAATATTTTTTATGTGGAAAACCAAAAATGGGAAAAACCACGGTGAGTGTTAGCTCACAATATTGTATAACCAGTTATAGAATATTACAAAATGGGTCGCTCACTGCCAAGACTCACTGTCCAGAAACAAAGGCTCATTGCCTACAAAATTATAATGATTGAATGGATTTCATCCAAAAAATGAACTGACAGAGTACACCTAATAAGTGAAAATCCAGTTCCAATGTAGCTTAGTAAATAGACTTAACACATTTCATTATGTTCACACTTCTTTTCTTTTTCGCACACAAGTCACATACTCATATCTTAAAAAACTGTTCGTTATATATATACCCAATCTTCTTCACAAGCATCAATTAGGTCGGCCTAATTAGATGCACTTCGTATTTACCAAAAATACAATCTGCTGACTACAAGCTTCAAAAAAGATAACCCACATGCTTCAACAAGTCGACACAAACTTAAAATAGGTCACACATAAATCCGTATAACAAAACTATTTTTCACCTTTTCACAACTTAGTAAGGAAGTCGGCTAGAAATTAGACTTCAAACCAAAAAGAAAAAACATTCTATACGAGCACCAGATACATGAAGTCTTGAGAGAACATGCTCCCAACATCTGTAAACCATTTCCAAAAACCACAAGCAACAATGCTCACCAGAAAACAAATGCAGACCAACATACTAGAGGATTTCAACCAAAATACTGGTTTAGATACTAGATTAGAATTCTGGAGTAACTTTAGTCTTGTTCTTGTAGTTGCAACTCATATATGATGGTGACATCAATGACAACAAAAAGGTAACAAAATGAGATGTTCTTCTTCATTTTTCCAACAATCTCCCCCTTTGTCATTGATGGCAACATGTGCCAAAACCATCAAGAGTATTTACAGATTTCTTCTCCCCCTATCACTAACAATCCACCACTTCACTCCCCCTTTGACATCAAGGACAAAGGGTGTGCCAAATATAACTGAAAAACATTAAAAAAAAGAAACATGTATCAATTGGAAGATGACGAGCCTTGAAGCTCCTTCAGAATGCCTTCCTAGACCATTTTTCCTTTTTCCCAGCCTTCCTTTACTGTAGTCAACATTTTGTTCAGAGATTCCAACTCAATCAGAACTTCTTCAGCATCGTCTGGAGTACTAGGAGTCAGATTTATTTTCTCAAGTTTTTCAGTGCATGCCAGAGATTTTCCAACTGAAGAGTATTCCATTCTTACAATATCACTTAATAAATTGAATTTCTTGATGATTTCTTCTTTTTGTTTCTGCAAGGCAAATAAATTTTCTCTATGGGTAGTGATGGCCTTCCAGATTGATCTATCTTTATGTTTAGAAATACTATAAGTGCTAGAAATAGTATACAACTGAGACTCAATGGAGTTCATGACAATCTTAATATTTTGAGTGGCATCCAACCACTTCAAGCAGTAAGATAGAATATTTGCTTCAAAGTCACAAAATTTCACTGCTTCCAAACTCTTCTCGACACAGGAGTGTGCTAGAGCACATTTTTCATGCAAAGCCAACAACCTTTTCTCTGCCAAGTTTTCTTCTATCTCTTGTCTTATCTTTTCATTAAGTCCGGAGGAATACTCTTTGAAGGAGTCTAACAATAATCTCATATTTTCAACAGGGGCAAGAGATGTGTCAATGGATGCACCAGGTATAGCTACCTGTAATGCTTTCAGAGCATCTTCTATCAGTTCCATTCCCTTATGATGCGTTTCAAGAATTTATTTTCTTCTAGATGCTTGCATTGCCTCACCCAACACAACTTTATGAACTGAAGACATCTTTTCCACATCAACATAACCCTCAATCACAAGAAGTTTCAAAAGTTCTTGGGGAATAATTGGTTGAAATCTAATTTTCTTAGATAACAAACCTTTCAATATATCACCACCAAAAGATGAATCACAGGGATGCTTAAGAGATTTTACAATCTATTTTTATTCTTCATTTTTCTTAGAGGATTCCCCAACTGTCTTTTCTTCCTCTCCCTTTTATTTTTCTTTTTCTTCCTCTAGTACCTCTTCTTCTTCTTCCTCTTCCTCTTTCTCATTTTTATCTTCATTATTATTATCTTTGTCATTATTTTCCTCTTCCTCATTTTCATCTTTTTCTTGTTATTTCTCAGGATTATCTTGACTTTCTTTTTCATTTCCCTGACCATCACCTCATTATTGCCATTATTTTCTTCCTCAATACTTTTCTCTTTTTCGCCTTTTTCTTCTTCAGTATGCTCCGGAGGAGCATCATTATGCATTTCAGGCTCATCTTCTCCTTCATTCTTCTCACTAACTTCATTACCAATATTAATTTCAACATCAAAGTTGTTAGGAACACCTTCATTACCTGTACCCAGAGAATCATTTTCCTCAACTTTTTCAGTAGCAACATCATCACCAGTTTTGAGCATACCATACTTTTATGCTGTCTACTAGATAATTTTAGCTATTTCCTTCCTCACACTCCTTGTCAGTTTCTTATTTCTTATCATCAACATATTTACCCTACCCTTCATTCAAAACATTTCAGCACAAATCTTCTTTATGGATTCCAAATCATCAGGGGTCAAGGAAGACGCAATCTTATTATATGCTGCATTTCTAATCTTTTCTTCAAACACAACAACCTCATATCTTATTTTCATCAGATCACTCCACATTCTCTTAGGAAAATATTTCTTTATGTTATCCCATTTTACTTCTAAGATAATGACATACTCAATAATAACTAAAAGCAGTTTTTTCTTGTCTTCTTCTCCAACTTCATCATAACATTGAGTTGTGGGTTGAAGAATATTTTCAAAAGTTAACAAAACATTGAGAGTTGGCTCAAGTTTATATCGGGGACCAGAACTTACCATAATATCTTGTTCATCTTTCTAGTCAGAAAAGGTTTCATCAGCTACCTTGGCCTTCTTTGATTCAGGCTTAGTGTGCAAATTTATATCGAAATCATGTTCTTCTTCATCTTCAGAAGATGACACAATATGTACTCTTTTAGAACCAACAACATCTGTAGATGCACCTTCTCCGGAGGGTAAACTGCCTCTTCTTCTCATTACAAGATTTTCTTCAGGATCTTCTTCTTCTTCATCTTGATCATTAGTAACACTCATGTTCTTCTCTCTCGTTGCCTTTTCTTTCTTTCCTCTCTTTATAGGGGCAACTTGAGGAGTCTCTTTCCTTTTCTCAGATCTAGTGGTAGTTCTAGAGGAAACATGACCTTTACCTTTATCATCCTTTCTAGGTTCAGTCGCAACTGTAGGGGTTGCAGAGGATTTTGTAGAAGTATTTCTACTAGATCTTCTCAGACTAGATGATTTTTCCTCTCTTTGTGCCGCCTTATCCCTTCCAAGGGTAGTCTCCTCATCAGTAAAACCAACATCCTTAAGTGTTTTCTCCACTTTCTTCCTAATCTTAGGCTTCTATTGTTCCATATGAATTTCCATAGACTTCTCTGCATATGTCCCAATTCTAGGTTCATTGGGGTCCTTTGGATTCTTCAGCAACATCTATACATAGTCTTCAACTTCTTCTTCTGTTATCTCATATCCAAGAGGCTGAATCCGGATAGTTCAAGGTTCTACATCCTCAATCATGCATTCATCAGCGGAGACATGAAATATGATTTCATGCTTATACTTCTCCACAATTTCATCAAAATTCTATCTCTTTCATTCATATTTCTTTTAAATATTGCAAAGAAAGTTGTTAGGGCATCCTCTTGAGCATTCAAATTTCCAAGATTATGCATGTGCTAAAAAATTTGATGTCCCATTGGTCTGGATGGGTTCCAGAATACATCTTCACTTTTTCCCGGAAGCTTCTTCATGAAGTAAAACAATAAACATATGATCAATGAACCAAACTTAAAGGCATAATTTTTTTCCTTTGATTGCACTGTTTTCTAACAATTGCAGTCGAAGAAGTTCACAAAAGTCATCATTTGCTCACAAAAGTCATAATTTGCACCTTTCACAACCATATCATAGCCAGTATTGATTGCTGTGGCTGAAACAAAATTATCCTTGTTTGTGAAATATATCTTGTGACCTATCATGAGAGATGCATACTTCACGACAGGATTAGTAATAGTCTTTATTTCTAGGGCTCTTTTGTCAAATGTTTCTCTAGTGAGTTTCGTCACTACTTCGTTCTTTACATATTTTAACACAAGTACTGTTCCTTTATCCCAAAGACCAGGTACAACCCTAATCACTTCTTTCATTATCAAGTGTGGCCTATCAGTCCAAAGGAATTTGTTGTGGATTTTGCTCAGAACCATCTTCTCAAATTTTTCATCATAGCTAAAATTAGGGAAATTGTTCCAAACATGCAACCTTTTATCAACCACATTCAAATACTTGGGTTTTATCCCAAAATTTCACCAGTAAGCTCTTTTTCCCAAAGGTCAATTAGTTTTATGTGATTTTACTCCTCAAACTTAACTCTAATCATCATCCTAGTACCCTCTGTCGGCATTACGCCATGTGGAATTGATGAAAATGGGCCCATGGAATCATCTTCAAAGACTTTCAAAGCATATTTTCTATAAGAGGGCCTCAACCTCTCCAATACCTTCACAACCATAGGAGTTTCCATTCTACCAAATTCAAGCAAATTCACCAAAACACAACAACTCAAGAATTATAAATACATTTTTCTGCACACTGAATTGTAGCTAGGGTTTCCACAACTCGAACTCCAATTATCTTCAGGAATGCTCCAAAAGTTCTCCAATTCTTCAAATGATCGAATGGACTAAATGCTTTGATCATTTTCTTTATAAAATAGCAATTTTCCCTAATTCGCATTTATTGTAGCGGACTCCAAAAAGTTGCTAAAAACTCCTTTCTTTTACACAAACAAACCCTAATTTTCTCTGCAAAGAATCATTCCTTCATATTTTCTACCAATTCCTTTTCTAGAACCTTTGAAAAATCAAACTTCATCTCTCTTCTTTGTTCCAGCCTCTAACACGCCATTTATCTAGGGGGTTCTTACAATTTTCTGATAAAGCTCCCCCTACGACCTTGCTAGGTCTAGTTACCGAACAAATTGTCTATACCGGATGAAGGCACAAAATCATCAGTTGTCTCTAGTTCTTGTTTCTTTCTCCAAATCTTTCTCATCTATTGCTTAATCCCATCTTTTTCAATCTTCATCACAAATTCATTCTTTTCTACCAGATTGGTCTCCTTACTCTTCTTGCTTTTGCAGACTATTGAAACATGTCCAAGTTCATTGCAATTATAGTAGACAATATTTTTCTAATTAGATTGACTTCTGCTGAATCTTGTTCTGCACTAATTAGCTTTATGTCCATACTTGTTGCAAGTATAGCAATAGCCATTAAAGTATTGGTTCATTCTTCCATTAAATTGATTCATCATTGAATTTTTGCACTCACTTGCCCTATTTCCAAATATTTTGCATGTAAAGCATGTCCAGAAAAAGGACCATGGAATTGATTCATCCCGCTTTTACATTAAATTGCCTTATGACCAAATTTATTGCATGAAAAACAAGTTCCATGAAAAGAAGGGAACCTTTGTGCATTAGGCTGTCTCACCGGAGGTCTCCTAGCAGAGTTTCTTGAATTTTCTTTTTGCTTTCCTTTATTCTGAATCTTCTAATTATTCATAGTCTTAGACCTCTCACCGGTATCATTTCCTAGACCACTTTCATCTTTACTTGGTTTATGTCCTACAATTAATTAATCAAGAATTTCTGAGCTGGTTTTGAAGTTTCTTTCATAAAGTTTCTCCTTTTCTAGACCCACTTTCAAGTTCACGATTTCTTGTTCAAGCTTAGTGCAATCTTCAGACTTGCTTTGTACCAATTTTTCCAGACAGTCTTCTATTCTTTTTTTCTCTTCCACTTGAACTTTCAAACCAACAATATCTTCATTAGCCTTCTTCAACTGATCAGTTACTTCCTTATGTTTGTCTTTGAATTTCTTTAATTTCTCCTTAAGTTTCTGGACACATTCGTTTGCTTCTTCAAGATTCTCTTTCAGATCTCTATTTTCTCTTTCAACTGTATCAAGATCCTCAAGAGCAATTTGGAGCTCTCCTTTGTTATTCATTTCTTCCATCTTCTGAATCTCCCTCAAGTTGTTAGGCTTAAATAGAGGAACCTTGCTTTGATACCAATTGTTAAAGATCCAAGATACTGAGAGGGGGGGTGAATCAGTATCTTATTAAATTTTCTGATCAGATACCATCCAATTATACTAATGTAGACAATAGCAGAAATAAATAAGAGCATTAACAAAACATGAAATCAGAGAACACAAGAACACCAAGATTTTTACGTGGAAAACCCAAAATGGGAAAAACCATGGTGAGTGTTAGCTCACAATATTGTATAACCGGCTATAGAATATTACAAAATGGGTGGCTCACTGCCAGGACTCACTATCCATAAGCAAAGGCTCACTTCCTACAAAATTACAACAATTGAATGGCTTTCAGCCAGAAAATGAACTGAAAGAGTACACCTAATAAGTGCAGATTTAGTTCAAATGTAGCTCAGTAAATAGACTTAACACATTTCATTATTTCCGCACTTCTTTTCTTCTTCGCACACAAGTCACATACTCATATCTTCAAAAAAAATTCATTATATATATACCCAATCTTCTTCACAAGCATCAATTAGGTCAGCCTAATTAGATGCACTTCATATTTACGCAAAATACAATTTTTCGGCTACAAGCTTCGAAAAAGATAACCCACATTCTTCAACAAGTCGACATAGACTTAAAATAGGTCACACATAAATATGTAAAACAAAACTATTTTTCACCTTTGCACAATTTACTAAGGAAGTCGACCAAAAATTAGACTTCAAACCAAAAATAAAAAATGTTATGTATGAGCACCAAATACGTGAAATCTCGAGAGAATGTGCTTCCAACATCTGTAAAACATTTCCCAAAACTGTAAGCAACAATGCTCACTAGAAAACAAATGAAGACCAACATACCGTAGGATTTTAGCCAAATTACCGGTTCAGATACCAGACTAGAATATCAGAGTAACTTCAATCTTGTTCTTGCAGTTGCAACTCATATATGATGGTGACATCAATGACAACAAAAAGGTAACAAAATGAGACGTTCTTCTCCATTTTTCCAAGAGTGAGCCCTCCAATATTGAGCCCTATTGTATTCGATGTTGAAGTTACTTTATATTGTGAGCTAATCCTTACCGTGGTTTTTCCCATCTTAGGTTTTCCACATAAATCTGGTGTTCTCTTATGCATGGTGTTGATTTGTTTCAGTTTTTGTTATTTTATCATGCTAAATCATTATAACAGATTAAGGGTCAATTATCTTTATGTGGACCTAAATGTGTATGAGGGTTTGAAAGCTTTAAGTTACAAAAGATTCACTCCCCTCTCAGTTGTCTTGTGCATTCCACACACATCTCCTCAAGGATTGATTGTTATTTTCTTGATTTTATTGAAGACCTACAAGGTTTAGATTTCATGAACAATATGATAACATAAACATGAAAAAACTTACATACCCTTTGAAACGATGCTTTGATATTGAATTGCTGCGATATATATGCTCTTGACTTGCTTGATTGCTTGATAGTGCTCTTGATTTCCCATAATTTATAGATATCTTTCAAATGATAAAATGAGTATTTAGTTATATGCAATTATTCTAATTTCCCAAAAAATAAATCTTGATAGCCAACATTTGACATTTTAAATTCAAATAATAGAATGTTGACTCTGACATATTATATTTTAGAGGTAAACTAGGGGGACCAAGTCGCCTATCACGAATTAGTCTTGGCCCTACTTTATAGGACATAAGGTGTTGGGGGAAAAAAAGTAAATGTTTGGATTAGTTTTCCACATGGGTTTTATTGATAATTGTCCAATTGGGATATAAAATGCATAATTTGGAAAATTAGGTTTACAATGAAGTCCATGCACTTAGGGGGGAGAAAAATATAGTGTGAAATTGTCATGGGTGAAAATTTACAATGCTACATTTATCCCCCACTTTAGTGAGAGTATGAAATTATAATCAGACTCACAATAAAGTAGGAAATATGTCAAGAGTGGTTCGATTATCCAAATATTGAAGGGATAGCATGACAAAAAACCTAGAGGAAGTACACAAGCCCCCCAGATTCAAGATCACATGACAACAAACATAAGGACAAAGGAACACATATGTGAAGTGAAATGCAACATGGAAAAAACAAAGCATACACAATGAAGACACACAACATAACATATAACATGAACATCAAACGAAACACAAAAAAAATGCAAGCATGATGTAAAAATAATACAAACACATAACATACAATAATCACAAAAAAAACACAAGGTTAGTACTAAAAATATTCGAGTCAGTCATAAAAAGAGAACTTAGTATTAAATTTTTCTCAAATACCAAACGTCATCCATCAAATGTGCTATCTAAACAAAATGGTACTCCCATAAGGATGTAAAATCATTCATGAGCCACATGGATCTAATAAGCTAGATTATGCCAAATCCATGAACTATCTTTCCAAATTTTAACATCCAAGGGGATAGAGAAAACTCACCTAATAAGCACAAATTTCCAAGGATATGAACAAGACTCACCTAAGAAGGTGCACAAACATCCAAGGGGATGAACACGACTCATTAAGAAGGTGCATAAAAATCTAAGGGGACAAACAAGACTCAACTAAGAAGGTGCATAAACATCCAATGAGACGAACAAGACTCACCTATGAAAGTGCATAAATGTTCAAGGGGAAAAATTGATAACAACGCCTTAGGGGGTGTTACAAACAACAACACCACTAAAGGGGTATTTCAATAAGTCAAATATCTCAAGACATATATGAAATGGATAGGATGATATATGCCCCCTTAAAATGTTAACATGCTTTCTATGTTGGTATTTTAAGGAGAAAAGAACGTATAGCTTCAAAATTAGTTTGTTACACAGTCGATTGCCATTGTACCAAAAGATCGACCTGTTAATGTCCGATACAACTACCAAAGTTAATGAATCCAAGGGAGGCAGTTAAGCCATGTCACAAACCCAAGTGCTATGTTGCATAACACAAGGATACCAAGGGGCACACACCTTACAACAATCCCCCCTCCCCTAGTGCAAGTGAGGGGTTCAAACTCGTGACCCAGGCTCTGATACCAATTGTTGCACAGATGGTTGCCGTTGCACCAAAAAATCAACTTGTTAATGCCTAATACAACCACCAAAGTTAATGAATCCATGGGAGGCGGTTAAGCCATGTCACAAACCCAAGCACTGCACTGCTACACAACGCAAGGAGACCAAGGGCGCCTACCTTGCAATATAGTTATCCTTTCCCCCTAAGTGTATGGACAAGGAAAACCATGGAAGAGATTACCATGTTGCTACCATGGAAAATATGGTTGCACCTAAGATTGTACCACCATACATGGAAATGAGAAAACACATAAAGCTACAAATGCCACATAGTGATGAGAAACACCATAGGACAAATATCATTATTGTTTAGAATGATTAGATGCATCAACACATGGAAGAGCACCACAATAATTAAGTTTTATTTTATTACTCAAGGACTGAAATTCATTGGTAGAATGACCATACACTCGATGATATGCATAAAATGAGTTATTGTTATAAAATTTATTTTATGTTTTCAGAGGGAGAGATATTAAGCTGGCTTTGAGAAGCTTTGAAAAAATATGCACTTTATTAGTAGTAAGAGACATTCCTCTCTTTTGTGAAGAAAATATTGGTTGCTTAATGCAAGATGTCATATATACAAAAGATGATAAAGCATTATATGAATATGGGGATGAAGGTTGGAAACATTGACCATATTTGGAAAAGTATGGTATAGAATTCACTTGATTCCTATCATTTTGTTCCATGTTTGTATTATATCCATTTTTAGAAAGAATTTTTTTATCTAATCCCATAACATTTTTCCAACTCAGATGAAGAGATCATATCTACATGCTCCTGAGAAGAATTGGATTTTTCTTGAGCACACAAGTCCTTTTTAAGTTTTTTAAAGTTAGGCATCTTACACTCATGATGGGTGGAAGTTAAAGAGCCCCCATCACTATCATGGGGTGATTTTTTTGGATTTTTTGATGTAGAACTAGATACAACATAAGAATATTTAGGTTTAGATTGTGAGATTTTGTACTCTCCCGTAAATAAGGGTGTAAAATATAATGAACCCCAATCATCATCTAAGAGTTTTATTACAGATGACATAAAATTAGTATTATCATCTATTTGTATAGGTTCTTTGGACTTTGATGGTGATATTTTAGAATCCCCTTTGAAACAAGGTGTAAAATCTAACCAACCCCAATCATCATCGAAAGATTTCATCGTGGGTAAAACACACTCTTCTTTGTGTTCACTCTCCCCTTTTGACATCAAGGACAAAGGGCCACATACACCTACATAGGATAATAATACATTCTTTGAGTTCAAGGATAAATGGCCAAAGATATCCAACATTAGAATATTCTCCCCCTTTGAACAACAACTGCATATCTTATACCAGCTCCCTCTATCAACAACACTTATTTTCAAGCAACTGCACAACTCTCCAAACTCCCCTTGAGGTGTAGCACACATCAATCCAAGAGAAAAAGATATGACATGGATTTCTCCCCTTGGATAGATGAACCATCTATGCATTTAGTTAGAACAAGGAGGGGCAATAACCCCAGAACATCTGCTAGAGATACTCAAAAGTATCCTTTGAAAGAAACTTAGTGAAGATATCTACAATAT